>CM062814.1:968472976-968662976 GCA_031772625.1 Pinus tabuliformis | reverse complement strand
CTATGTTTACTTTCTAGTCCAAAATAGAGAAAACAATAACAATGGATGCAAACTTACAAAAACTAAGGACATTTATAGAAATATAATGGTGTAGGGGACACCTTTCTACAAATATATCTCTCTTTATTGATATCTCTTATCCAAACTATTCCATTTCACTAGACATGATTGTCAACAACTAAAATTGTCTACTTATTGGAAATATACCACGTAACTTTTACTTTGTCAAACTTGGGATTGCCTTGCTATTTCCAGAGATTGTCTGAATACATTCATTTGCACTAGATGGTTCTGCACTAATTCTGAGTTCACAAGTACCTTGGGCACTTTCCACATACTCTTGGGTTGTCTTCCATTTAACTATGTGTATAGAATGAGATACAAAGGATCGTAGCTGAAGGTCTCCTATGTAGGGTGTAGGATTAAATTTCCTTTCATATGGAAGAATAAAATCATGAAGATAGAATTGAAATAGGGAATTTTTAGTGGCAATGTCAACTTCATAGAAAGCTTTCCAAAATTCATTTGCATACGGAGATTGATAATGTGTGTCTTCAGTAATTGTTGTAATTTTGAAATAAATAAATTTTTACTGTAGAAATCAAGCATACACTCATGATGGTGGTCGTAATCCCAACAATTCTTGAATGAGTGCTCCTATCTTCTACTTCTCTCCTTTCAACTTTTCTACCTGCTCTTGTGCACTCTTCAATTTAGCCTTATCTTCCTGCCATTACATTTTCTTCATCCCATAAATAGTTTAAAAGAATCTTCTTTCCTCTCTTCAAACTCTCTGATAGTTTCTTGATACTTTGCCAAAGGAATTGTGTACTCCTAATGAGTCATAACAAGAATCAGAGATTTCTATTTCTTCTATTTGTCTAGATCTCTCTTTGTACAATACAAATTGTGGCTTTCTCCATGCAAAATGGGGTTTCTTCTTTATTTTTAGTTTCTTACCCAGGGTAGTTGATTTCACCATTCTCACTCAACTTCTGAATACCCTAATTAACTGTGTCAATCTCTAATTCTCTTTCATTACTATGACTACTTGTATAACTAAGGTAGAGGGTTTCTTTCCACTTCTCATAACATTATTCACATTAGGCTTCTCCTCTTCATTGCTCACATCATCCTCAACACCCATTAGTTTTTCCATGGTTGGCCCCATTGTTATAACCATAGTGTTAGCTTCCTCACTCTCATTAGGGTTTTGGACCATTGGCACATCATCTTCCCCTGTGGTTGGTTCTTGTGTGTTAGGCATAGTACCAATATTCCAATTATGCCAAGTTCATATGCTTGAATTGTGGATTCTTCTAGTCGAATATCCTCAGCATCTTTTTCTTCATTCCATGGACTTGCAACATCAATTCCTTTGTTTTTGCAGGTTCTTGTGTATCTGACACTCCTTTAACTTCTTCTCCTGCAACTAGTTCTTATGTGACAACTACGACATCAAAGTCTTCAATTGTGTCAAGTTTTTGTGCAACTGATACTTATTTTTACTCATCTATAGCTACTTCTTGTGTATCAGTTGTAATTTCCATCTCGTCATTTATGTCAGTTTCTTGTGTGACTGACACTTGTGTTCTTTCCTCTGAAAGATTTTTTGTGTGACAGTTGTAGGATCAACCTCATTTTCCTTTTTCATACGCCAAACGGCCTCTATGCCAACTTATCTTTCTATGATTAGTTATTTTGTAGCAACCACATTTCCAATTTTTAATTCAATGATCACCTAAACAATTTCTCTATCAATCTCCTCAATTATGTTGACCCTTGGTACTTGTGCAACAGGTTCAACATCATGCCTTCTCAACATTAGGGGTGTAATCAGAGGTGTTATACCAAATCCCATCAACCTTGTTGTTCTTCTCGGTAAAATAACTAAAAAATCATTGAACGACCTCCTTCTTTTCCTAGAATAAGTCGGTGATTGTACTAGTGCCTTTTCAATTATAGACGATTGGAATTCCTCCTGAGGGGGCTTGGACTAGCTCTATGTGTCACACACCTTGAGTTGTTTCCAATGGAACAACCACTCTAAGGATTCTTTTAAAACACCATGCTTTGCTTCTTCAGATTAGTAATAGCATTCATGTCAAAATCCTAATCAATCGTGACCAACACTGGGTATGGATTATTGTCATATACTATTTCAATAACCTCAAAATCTGTGAGCATGCTAGCTCGTTCAATATCTATATCCACTCCATGTAGGAGACCCATCAAAATTATCTTTTGTTGGTTTGCAATGCACAGCTTTATTGGCGACCATGACAACATAGGATTCCCCATACGTTCCCACATTTTCTTTGGTAGTACACTAGCATCAAACACTAAGTCTAGGATTATTTGGTCCATATCAAAATCAACAACTTGTGTTTTCAACTGCATTTCCCTACGAGTCCTTTTCTTGCTTCGATTCACCTTATTTGCTACGCGTTGTTCTGGTAGTGGCTTGTCCTTGCTAGCGCAGTTACCTATAAGTTCTTGGAGTCCTTCAACTACCTTCTTATCCCTCAACAAATTCATGCATGTTTGTAGAAATGACTTTAGCACTGTGGGTTTAGAGTTCTCTGTCATAGTACTTTCTTCAAATTTCTCTCTTTGTGAGACTATTGGTATCTAAGTTTTACATGTAGAAGCACTTGGATCCATAAAATATTTTCTTACCTCCATAAACATATCCTTTTCTCTGTGTAAGTCAAATCCAACATTCTTTTTAGTAGCCCATGTATCTGATTTTCCTTCTCCCTTGTCTTCACTAGTGGTTGTACCACTTCACATGACTATAATGACATTAGGATTGTCTTTGTGTGGCTCAGATCTCATCATCTAAATGTTATGCATGCGATGTTGGTTCTTCTTTTCCTGAATCTTTTCTATTAATACAGGACACTCTTCTATAACATGATTATATTTCTTACAGTATTGACAAGAAGGATGAGTTGGATTTTGGCAATCGCATGCAAAATGTCATGGTTATCCATAGTTGTAATAGATGATCTAGCCCCAACCTCTTCCAGCACCTCCTCCTCATCCTCTTCCTCATCCTTGGAATCTTCTGCGAGCTGCAGGTGAGCCTTGATCATTCTACGCACAGGATTTAGCCTGCATCCTATACATTGGGGTTTTCTCTATCATCAAGTCATATCTTTGACAATCTCTTCCATCATGGCCAACCAATTTATCAAACTTGAAAAATAGTTGCTTTGGTGACTGCACAAACTTTTGTAATAGACGAAAATTGTCTTTTCTATGCATTCCTGATACTTGGAAAATACTACACCAGATGCTTTAAGCAGCAGTTGATCTAGTAGGAGACTGTGGTTTCAGCGGGTTGGGAGCTCCCACAACTATATAATCCCAATATATCAGGAATTGATCCTTATAGTGGCCTATACCTTTGCACTTTGTGCACCAAACTTCAGGGTGTAGTCCTGACTTAACCTCCTTTCCCTTATCTAGATCCTGTAACTCCATATGCAAGCTTGCTAACTGTGACTGGATCTTCTGGACTCCTATATTCATATCCTAGATCAATGAAGCCTCCAGCTTCATCACGATCTCTAATGCTTCAGCCTAAGATATGATCTTCTATTGAGACAAAGTCAATCTTAAATATGGTAATAGCGAAGCTATGTACCATTCCTTATGTTGCTCGTCGGAAATATTAAGATTAGCCTGCCTTAGTAAACACTTCAAACTCTTATCCATATCCAACGCAGACTCATTAAGTGTCTATTTGATCTCCTTTATTTCAGTAACACACTGAGCTTTTTATTTCAGCTTTCTAAGTTTTGTGTTTAGCACAGTCTTTGTCTTAGCCAATGTATCATTTGGATTGTTTGTACTATATTTTATATACCATGCATGTGTTGTATCATGTAGTGTTGTAACCGGTTGCACTTTCTTCATGTCATTATCATTGACCTGCTACGCCTTCCACATAGCTTCAACTATGAACCAAAATTGGTCAGGATCCTCTGATCCATGACCTTTGAATATAGGCATTTTCACTGAATTTGCCATACTAAAGAATGAAGGTGGAGGTGGAGGTGGAGACGTAGGTGTATGAGGTGGTAATGGAGGTGGAGATGCGGTGAATGGATGCAAAATACTAGAAGTTACTTGGCATTTTGTCTGAAGTGCACCTCCAGGTGTATTAGGGCTGGTCCTTTCTCCTTCACTATCTGAATCTCCCAATAATGGACTGTACGTGTCCTCAGTATATTTGTCCCAATTGGATCTCAATATTTTTCCACTTCACATAGATTTGATCTAACCTCTTTTAAACATAAATTCAAAGGCATAACACCCTTTTCACACAACAAGATTTTAATCCATGTTTTTAGCAATCACATGTACTTACCTCTTAGACCCTTAAAGAATTAGCACTCAACTTCTCTATGAGATATAGACCTGTCAATTGAAAATTCAATTATGAAACTGCCCAAAAGATTATCGATTCAATAGTCTATAGCCCTTGCAACCTTATAACCAGACTCTTCAAGAAGCTTGATCAGTTTAGGAGCCCACATAATATGATCATCATGTTTCCAAGTAGGTTTGTTCTCTGTTAGCTTAGACAACCACTCGTGTAATTAAAAAGGGAATGATGAAAAGAAAAATTTGTGCTCTTCTTTGTATAGAGATCTTTGTAACCACCTTTATTTGGACCATCATGGATTTCGATCTTCTTAAGCTGCAAACTCATGCAACTTCTGAAGTATCCACTTCTCGATTTATTTCCTAGTTGGTATCCACGGACACCACATCGCACATCCCTCAAATAGTTCCCGATCCTGGAAATAGAACCATTTTTTGGCTTGAGGGCACTTGGACCCAAGTTTAGAGTTAGTTTCACTAACCAACAAAACCCTAAACTACCGGCCCTTTTGGCAACAGTTCGCTTAGCGTAGACTACAGTCTCACCCAAGGCAATATTAGGGGATGCTAGAACTAGGTTTCGGCATCCAGAAGGTTATGTGATGTAGCAGCGAGGAGTTTTCTTAATCTAGGTCCTGATTTGACCTTCACAAACCCTTATCTTTAGGATCACATACTTAAAGTAATTTCTACTTAATTATATCTGCGAGCTTCGCCCAAGTGTTTAACATGCATAAGTTAACATATAATAGTAGCGATGCAACTAAAACAATATGACAGAGAAATGAATCGTAACTGAGCATAAAAACACATAAACATAAACATATACACAAAACATAGATATTTTCTTCAAATATACTTTATCGCTTCAGATCTTTAATACATCCACCTTTTCTGCCTGCTTGCACAACTACAGGGGCCCACGCACTCAGCTGTAGACCTACCAAGGTCTCTGTGCACTTTGCTGCAAGAGCCTTCCCCTTTTCCAGAATACATACTTATAAACTCAAAATATTACTTATCAATTATCCATAAGCTTAGACTTTTTTCTAATGACTCCTAGATGAATCTCTTTTATATCCTTTTGTTACATTACCATGGTTTATGAACCATGGGTGAAGTTCATTGTATCATCTAAATAGCTTGTCCCTTTACAAAATAAGTTGCATTGACCTTCCTAAAATCCCCTTTGAATCTTAACATTCTGCGTGCTCTTCTCCTCAAATTGCGGAGAATTTACAACATTACAAACTTTTACTCAAAACTTAGACAAAAATTAGACCTATAGATCCCCATCCCAACACTTAGGAGGGTTACTTGGATTATTTCCCTCGACCTCAGGCATGTCATACTTTTGTCTAACTTAAACCTCCTCAGGGTCACCATCTTGATCACAAAACCTCTCATCATTTGGCACAGGATCATTGGCCTCCCCTGTTTCCCCTACACTTTGTTCTGTTGTTGCCAATTCACTAGACAAACCTAAGAACTATTCCCATGTTTTTTGAATGTTCTTTAGAGAGTCAAGGACTGGGATTTTCACTAGACCATGATTTGTTACTATCGCTGCATGGTTCTTCACACCCTCAATAACATGAGGCAAGTGTTGTAATATTTTCAACATGAAGTATGGAATGTTTATCAAATTATAATGGTGAAGATGTGATAACATCTTCAAATGGTGAGAAAAAATTGCCTTGTATCATCCTTTGCAAGTTAGATATTTCTACATAGATAAATCTACATTGTTCCACAAGCCCAATAAAGAGTCATGTGCATAGTCCTTTCCTCACGGTTGGAAACTTTCCTTTCTTTTGATGAATTCTTTTGCCGCTTCAACTAGCAATGTTCTTCTCATGAATCAACATTCCCCCTATTGAGGATGCCCTATGAATTTTTCTACCAATTCTTCTGTTACCATGATTTACACTCTAACCACAATCTTTTCATTTTCTACATTTTGAGCAAACTCCATTGTAACCTCCTCGTCAAAACCTTGTAACTTTTTAAAATATACCATCCATCTCACATTTTGGAATACCTAATTAACTATATGTTTCTTCTGCAACTGTCCCACATCCTTAGGTTCATGATGAACTTTAGAGCCTTCCATTCTACAACTAATTCCTGACAACTAAAGCTTGGAAATACTCTCAACTCTACATGTATAGGACGGGGGGATGATGCTATGGATTTTCCCAATTTGGTAAGTTTCATTTAAATTGAGTGAGTACAGTTTGATGCAATTGGATATGGGTAAGTACAGTTTGACGTGATTTCATATGATGATGAGACATGTGAGGTTCAGTCATTGAGGGTGGTGACATTCATGGGAAAGAGAGGTGGGAACACATTATTAATCGACATTAATTCAAAATAATAAACACATGTTAAGAAACTCGTATTTGATTTGATCTTATTCTATGCGAGGGGGAAATCAAATGATGGATGGTTGATGAGACCACAATTCATAATGATGATCATGCATGGCATGCACAATGCCACCAAATCAGCTGGGAAGGATAACAAGAGACTTGATAAAATAAGAGAATCACTTGTTGTTTGGAAACGATAAAACAAAATATAGTAGTGACGATATAAACTCTATGATGATAGATGGAGATGGCAAGAAATACAAATTTCAAGTAAAGCTTATGTCAGAAGAGTAGAAGATTGTTGCTTAAAAATATGACTGAATTGTTACGAAGGAAGTATCAACATGATGTTAGTAAAGAAGTATCAATAGGTCGTTACTTGATAAGTAATAACAAGATGTTACTCAACAAGTAACAATATTTTTATCTGTAGCAAGAAATGATAAGTAACAACAAATTATTTTGACCAAGAAAAATCACATTATTGTATCTTTAGGAAAACACACAATCATGTATATATAGATTTCTTTTAGTCAATTTCCAAGTGCTAGCAAGGTGTTTTTCACCTTTAAGTTGCCCCAACTACACTTCTGAGAGTTTTCAAAGTTGAAGATTCATTATTATAGTTCTTTTCCTCTGAGAAGACAAGTGCCATCAATATAGTTTTCACTTGTCTTTTGTCCATCTGCGCTCCTAAGAGTTTTCACAATTGCAATTTTTTTTTTTTATTTTTTTTTTATTTTTTTAGAAGGATATTAAATTGGAGATGTGGAAATGGTCGTGGAGGATTAATTTTCCTTGGGCACAATTTCTACTCCAAGAGTAGTAGCAACTTGTTTGACAAAGAAATCCCTTGAGGTTGGATTATGGTACAGGCGAAGTTGATGCCCATTAGAAAGAAAAGGGGTGCACTATGCACCAATAGTTACTAGCGTGATTGTTCCATTATCAAAGAATTTATCTATTTCATATGGGTGCAAACATCTAGTACATAATTTATTCTTAATATCCTTGAATCATGAATCATATAATAGTGCCCAATCACCAAGTTTGAACAAATTATTGTTTATTAACTGATCATCCAATTTCGTCCTTTATTTATGGATAAGATATGTATGTTTTAATGCAGCTAAATGAATTTCATCCAGCTCATGTAGTTGTTCTAGTTGATGCTTTTTTTCTACTAATAAATGCAATCAAACTTCCACCACAGTCCTAAGTGTGATTATTTCAAACTCTATCAAAAATATGGGAGACTTTCCATATACTAGTTCAAATGGGGAAAACCCTCTTGTATTTCTCCTTTTTTTTGAAAGCCCATAAGGTTTCAGGCACTCGATCGGCCCAATCATGAAGGTGACTGGCTATTGGCTTATTGAGAATTTTCTCTAGTACTTTATTGGTTCCCTCAACTTGCTCGTTTACTTGTGTGTGATAGGGAGAAGTGACCTGATGCTGAATCTTATATTTCTCAAGAAGTGCTTTAACTTTGTTACATGTGAACTTAGCTCCACCATGTGTGACTATTTCTCTTGGTATCCTATATCAGAAAAACAATTCTTCATACAGAAATTCAATGATGACTTGTTATGTGGCATGTGATAGAGCCCTAACCTTGACCCATTTGGTCGCATAGTCAATGTAGACCAATATATAAGCTTTATGATGCGATGGAGGGTTGATTGGGCCAACGAAATAGAGGGCCCATTTCTCAAATGGATTGTCACTAACAACATCTGCAATGGCATCTCATCAAATTGGATGGGTTGGCCCATCCTTTGGAAACTATCACAATAATAACCCATGTGCATCTCTTAGCATCTTAAAATATGGTGTGACAATAATAACCCATGTGCAACAACGTATGACCAGTCGCTTGTCTGCAAAATTACAACCACAAGGGCTATCATTAAAGGCTTTAAAGATGTCCTAAATTTCAGCTTCACCGATGCATCTTCGCATTACCTAGTCAACCCCTATGTAAAAAAGAAAGCCATCTACCCATGAAAACTTGGTACTTTGTTGAATAATATTCCTTCTTTCTCATGGAGACAAATGATTTAGAAAATTCCCTGTAGTAAGATAGTTTGCAATGTATGCATACCAGGGTCTATGAATGGATACTACAAACAAGTATTCATCTGGAAAGTTGTCTTCTGCAAGAGAATTGTTAGCATTTATAACCAGTCTAGAAAAAATATCTGCAACTAGATTATCTTTACCAGGTTTATTAATCATTATAATGTCAAATTATTGCATAAGTAATAGCCATCTAATAACTCGTGTGCTAATAACAGCTTTTTTAGATAAATCACTAATCGTAAAATGGTCTACGTGTACAAAAGTGGGGTAACCAGTTACAAAATGCCTAAATTTTTTAATTGCTAATATGACAAGAAGAAATTCCTTCTTATTTATTATATAATTCAATTCTACTAGTGAGAAGTTATTATTGGCACAGTAAATGGTGTATGGCTTCTTATTTTCTATTGGTCTAAGCATAACTCCCACAATGATATCAAAAGCATCTGATACAATATGGAATGGAAATTTCCAATTAGGTTCACATAATATCGAGGTTGTAGACATAAGCTTCTTTAGTTTTGCAAAATAAACCTAGTAGTTGTTAGACCACTCAAATGTTGCATCCTTCATCAGTAATGGATATACAGGGGAAGAAATTTTAGAGTAATTTTCAATGAAACAATGATAATACCAAGTTTTCCCCAAAAATATTAGCACCAATATTTGTGTCTTTGGAGGCAATAAGCTCATAATCACCTAAATTTTAGCTGGGTCAACCTAAATGCCAACAACTGAGAGAAGATATCCCAACACTATTCCTTTTGTCATTATCATATGGAACTTTTCTATACATAATGTAAGATTAACCATTATACACCACTGGAGTGTTTTATCTAAATTAAAAAATGCTTGATTAAACTTAGTTCCATATTGTGTTAAATCATCCATGTATATTTCAAGGTTGTCATTAATCAAATAAAAAAATATGCCAAATATGGATCATTGAAAAGTGGTAGGTGTGTTGCAAAGACCAAAAGGAAGAACATGATATGTGAAGGTTCCCCCATGGGCAATTGAATTTTGTCTTGTCCTGGTCTTCCACGAAGATCTGTTTCTTATTATAATTGCTAAAACCATCAAGGAAAGAGAAAAAAAAAATCCCTGATAGTGTATCCAAGACCTAGTCAATAAATGGCAGAGTAAAATGGTATTTCTATGTTGCTTTGTTTAGTTCACGATAATATACACAAATTTCGAGCTTACCACTCTTCTTTGGGTCAATAGCAAGATTGTAAGCCCACTCACTATCAAATATTGGATAGATAAAATTAGCATCCAACAACTTCTAGGGTTCTTGTTTAACAACGTCCGTGAAAGCGAGATTCATTTCCATTGTGGTTTTCACATCGGAGTGCAATACTTCTTTATATTGATATGATGTGTACAAAGATCAAGGTGTATTCCCTTCATATATTTTTAGTCCCAAGGGACGGCTTCCTTTTGACTTTTAAAAACTTGTAACAATTTATCATTCTGTTGAGGGGTTAATTTTAGATTGATATTTAATGTTTTCCTTGATTCAATCTCAATGGGGATAGTATTATGAATGATTTTAGTGGGTATTTCCTCTTCTTATTTATCTAAATCAAAATCACATGAAACCTTATCTTCCATGGATATCTATATTCATTGATGAACAGGTCGTGAAACAAAGGAAGGGTTACTGATAAAGGCAATAATAATATCATCCTTTGATTTAGTTTTAAATGTTAGGGCTTTTTCAATGATTAAGATCGATTGAGTAAGATCACCTTCAGGTTCAATATTGGGCCATATAGCACATTCACACTCTGGGGCAGGTTTTTTTGCGGGATAAAGAGCTAGATTCGATGTAAACTCCCCATCGGAGATCATCATATTCCCCTTTCCATATCTAATATAGGTGTCACTTGTAGCCAACCATGGTCTCCCTAAAATCAAAGGATGACCACCAAGACTATATTTTGTCTAGACAACAATGAAATATTTTGGGTATGCCCAATAATCCACATATTCGAGAACCCCCTCAAGTTAGATGGTGGATCAATCAAGAAGTTTGAGGATA
This sequence comes from Pinus tabuliformis, assembly GCA_031772625.1. Taxonomy (NCBI): domain Eukaryota; kingdom Viridiplantae; phylum Streptophyta; class Pinopsida; order Pinales; family Pinaceae; genus Pinus; species Pinus tabuliformis. Next base: position 968,652,077 of record CM062814.1, on the reverse strand, counting down.
GTGGGTGTGGGCCTAAGGGGTGAAGCTCATAGTATTTCCTAAGATTCTTTATTAATAATGTTAATCATTGCACCTAGTTCCACAAATGAATTTGGAAACATTCTCTTTTGAATTCGAACCAAAATAGTTGGAGTTTCAAGATCATCAAATTGAACAGGCATATTTCCTCCTAAAATCAAACCAGATAATTCACCCAAAAGATGATCAGTAGGTGGATCTTGATGTTTTCTCCTACGGTTCTTAAGGCATAAATCTTAGACAATGTTATCAAAGATTGACACATCCCTTATTGCTTGAAACAATGGAATCTTAACTTATATATTTTGAAGTTTTCCCAATAGATAGAATTTAGGTTGCGAGGGACTTTTGACCATTTCTAGTCTTTCAGGATATGGGGGAGTAATAGCTGAAGTATCAGCTAGATTATAAACAACTATTCGAGTTTTTGTTTATGTCATTACTCTCAGTTCTTCTATATATTGGGGGTTTCCCTCTTCATCATGTCTCTTTTTTTTCCTGATGTGAAAGTTCTCCCTCTACTCATTTCATAACAATTGGTGGATTTTGTGAGAAAAGTGTCTTCCCATACCTAAGTTGTATGTCTCATGCAACAAGGCTGATACCATAGGTCGAAACATTGGTTATTTCACTTGATACACCATATTGTTATTTGGATTTGGTGTAGCTTGAATAGGTAATTCGGGTTGAACAGTAGGACCACTTGTTGGAACATTGACTTGGGGATTCACAAGATATTGTAGTTGGGGTTGTGGGGGAAGAAATGAAGGTAATTGTGTTGGAAATAATACTGAGAGGGGGGGGGGGGTGAATCAGTATTATCACATTAATAAAACTTTTTCATTTCCATAATCAGATTCATATATGCTACTTCCACAACTTCTTATGATTAAGTTAATTGACCTTCAATGAGTGCATTAGAACATTATCAACCATATTATCAGATAACAGATGCCGTAATAGAGAATAGATCATCACACATAAGGCACACACATGAACAACATGATATAAGGTGGAAACCCAATGCGGGAGAAAAACCACCTGCTGCAAGTCATCTCAATCTTCTTCTTAATAAGAAAATCCTTTTACAATATTTGTACTGGTGCAGTCTTATACCAGTACGGGAGCTACAACCCCCTTTTCTCTTGTACTAGCCGATCCATTTACTAGTATGCAGGCTGCTACCTGCTACAATGCTCCAAAGATCTCCCTTAGCTTTTGTACTAGCTTAGATACTAGTACATAGGCACTGGCCTACAATCTTCTCTCCTCTAGGTACCACGTTTCATCAATTTTCAGACTGGATACAGTGAAGCACAACACATAATCTGAAAGGCCACTTTTCATCCAATTTTCATACTGGACCCAACAACAACATTGAAGCTCATAATCAAACAACCTTCTGAATCACCCAATCACCAGATCCATACATATACAATGATATTATGAGATTTATCAACCAGATCTAGTACATAAAGATAAGTCATTAATCATGTTGTTATCTGAACTCAATACCAGTAACCGAACATTAGTTATGCACCTAAAACCCTGCAGAATAGTCAAAGGCAGTTAAAACAAATTTTAAGCAGGGATCGCAACTTCACTGGTATAGATCTGCGGATATCTGTACTACTCCGCACCTTGCCTTCTGTGGTGCCGCGACCGCACCTGCACTGCCTTCTGTGGTGCCGCACCACCTACTGCTCCTCCTGCACCTGCTGCGCCTTCTGTGGCCGCACCTTCTGTGGCCTCGTGGCGTCGCACTGCGCACTTCTGTGGCGCCTCTGCACTGCGCCTTCTGTGGCGCCTCTGCTGCACTGCGCCTTCTGTGGCGCCTCTGCACTGCGCCTTCTGTGGCGCCTCTGCACTGCGCCTTCTGTGGCACCTCTGTGGCGTCTCCGCACTGCGCCTTCTGTGGTGCCTCCGCAGTGCGCCTTCTGTGGCACCTCTGTGGTGTCTCCGCACTGCGCCTTCTGTGGCGCCTCTGTGGCGTCTCCGCACTGCGCCTTCTGTGGCGCCTCCGCACTGCACCTTCTGTGGTGCCTCCGCACTTCCGCAGCTGCATCGCTCGAGAGATCACCCTTCACAGATTCACTTTCAACTTCCCTTTCATAGATCAAACTTTTAAAACATTAACCCAATATTTCAGATCTTAAGATATTCGATTTGCAAGAATGAATTAGCCAAGTGATCTCCTTTGCTTTATATAGGCAAGCTTCTTCCTAAAATCATGGATCAATACCATAGATAACCAATATAAGGGGCCCAAAAACATGGGGCTCAATAATACCAAGGACTAACCACCATGGACCAGAGGTAAGTTCTCCAACATATACACACTTTTGACGAGGTACCATGGTCCAAAACCATAGGTTCAAATACCAAGGACTAACTACCATGGACCAAAGGTAAGTTCTCCAACATGAAAGTGCGTGAACTTTTTCTCTACATGAAATAAAATTTTCTCTACATGAAATAAACTTTTCTCTGCATAAAAGTGCGTGAACTTTTCTCTACATGAAATAAACTTTTCTCTGCATATAAGTGCGTGAACTTTTCTCTACATAGAATAAGCTTTTCTCCGCGTATAAGTGCGTGGACTTTTCTGCACTATAATTTATCATCTGAGATGAGTGGGTTGCCATCAAGTACAACATATGTATCATAAAGCCATACCAGAATCATAATGCCAACAATCTCCCCCTTTGGACTTGATGGCAACCTCAAAATCTTCAGCTCATTCTCCCCCTTTGACATCAAGGGAAAAGGGTTATGCTCCCCCTAAGAGCATGCTCCCCCTGAATATGAACCAGATCTGTAAAGAAGAAACATAATCCACCAAACACCATAAATGACCATGAAAGAGATAGATTGCAGCAATAATCAAACCAGCATCCAAGATCTCCTTCTGTACGTCCTCCATAATGCCAAAAATGCATTATAAGCTCCCCCTGAGTACCTGTTGAAATCTCTGAATGAGCTCCCCCTTTGTATATGTCATGGTGCACCAATCTGATCATGCTCTTTCTGAGAACAAGCTGAAATGTTTGCTCTGCTATATAGTGTTGTTCATGCTCAGGCTCCCCCTGACTGTAAGAAAGGTCTGCAAAAGGATGTTCTACATCACAAATGACCTTCCTAAAAGATTCAATACATACATCCATCACCCAACCAAGTGGGGATATATCAGAAAAATGAAAACCAAATACATTACATCTTCATCCCAGGCATAGTGGGGAAACCAACATAGGTCGTTACATGACCTGAAGAGATGACACTATTACATCATGAGTCTTGATATGACATCACCTAAATAAGATGAACATCAGCAAAAACACTTTGTGATCTGCTCCATAGTATCTGTCAACAGCAACTAGACTAGCAACTTGTATTAGTGCATGAATCATCAAGGTATGTCCGCATCACCAGAATTTCACATTCTATGTGAGAAACATCATAGCCATCCAGATCTACATGAATCAAGTGTCATCAATTGGGAATATATGCATTAATCAACATATGTATGAAACAATCCTATCATCATATAGATAAGAGCTCATTATCATCATGTCTCCAACAATGCAACTTTGAATAATCATCCCTGTATCCAGCCAACAATCCTCATCCATTTGTGCCAAGAATGAAAGGAATCATAACTGTAATATATGATCTTTATGCATATGACGACAGCAGCATATGAGTGACTCAACATCAAGAAGATGTGAATTCAAGCTAAGTGCTTCCCATGCAAGCATCATTAGAGAATCAACCATAAATCTGATCCAAGAACCATGTGAACAACTCATAACCATAGCAAGATGAATCATTTATCCATATAAGTATCATCACCAAGGACTATTAACCATAATGCCAATAATGCATTAAGTCCATATGCTCCCTCTAAACCTGTGCCATCTATCTGATCATGCATATCAATAAGAAGTATCAAGACATCATCAATATCAAGTTAGAACCAAAACACTTCTAACCATCATATCCACACATCATTATTATTAACTAGAGCAAAACTGATCCTTCTCTTGAATCTGTCCCTACTGCCTTTCTTCAAACAATCATATACGCGACTGTGCAGTAACTAACTCGCGTATATATGCAACTTTCCTTTATGGAGTTTGCATATGAGAGTCAGGACACTGAAGTTTTGTACTTTCAGCTCCCTCTGATTCTAGTATGTCTGTACGTTGTGCAGTGCCGCCTTTTTCTGACTGTACTTCCTTTTTCCTCCATATCTTCAAGCACGATGATGACATTTTCTCCTTCTGATATGGTGCCCACACTTTGTTCCTGCATTCCTTAGCTATATGTCCAAGCTTGTTACATGCATAACATATTACATGTTTCATATTCCTCCTATAACAATCAGTAGCTTTGTGACCAAACATATTGCAAGCAAAGAAATATCCATAAAAGTACCTTGAATGTGATGATCTTTCTGCATAATGGTCTTGAACCCTTCTTCTTCTACATCTAGCTGCAACATGTCCAAGATTATGACATACATAACATTCAACATTATTCATAGGAGGAGTAAAGGATTTTCTTTGAGGAATCTCTTTTCTTGGTTGATGATGAGATTGATCTTTCATTTCTTCGTTGATCACTTTAGATTTCTCTTTAGAGTTCCTTGCCTCACCTTGTGAACTAGATTCACCTTCAACAAATTCATGGAAACCAAGACCAGTCTTTATAGCAGGAGACCTTTGACTACTAAGAATATCATCCAAGCTTTAGAACTATCTTGAAATCGTAAAAGCTAATCCTTTTCTTCTAGTTTACCTTTCAAGATATTTACCTCAACCTGAAGCTGTTCTTCCTTTTCAAGAGATTGCTTTTTCAAATCTTCTTCAGCTTTCCTTCCTTCTTCCATTTGTTCCCTTAGTTTGAGAATCTCCTTTTCTTGTTCTTCATTCAGATCCTGCTGCATTTGACGAACTCGGAAGGCACATTCTAGTTGAGATTTGAAGCTGGTGACTTTGTTTTCTTGTTTTGCAATAGCTTGGAGTAGATCTGTATTCTGCTTCTTTGATTCTTCAAGATCTCCTTTTAGTGAGAGGATTATAGCTTCAAGATTTTCATAGTAGCTGGATCTATCTTTGAGTTTCTTGATGGTTGTGCTTCTTTCGTTGACTTCTTTTCTTAATGATGTCACTTCATGCTACAATTTTTGACATTGGTCTTCCTTGTCCTTGAGTAGCTTTCTTACCTTGTTTCCTTCTTCTAGTTGGGCCTTTAGTTTGGTAGCTTCTTCTTTGAAATCACATTCCCTTTTGTTCAATAGATCTTGTTGATCTCTAATTTTGTCTGTCAGCCTTTTAAATTCTGCCTCTATTTGATATCTTTCTTGTTCACCCATAAGAGCAAATTCAGTAGTTTCGCTATCACTTTCATCTCTTCCAAAAGGAAAGATAGCTGGAACATCAGAGGATAATATATTCATACCTGATAATGATTCTGAATCTGATTCTGAATCTGAAGAGCTTCTTATACCTAATCCCCAATCGATTCTCCCACTGTCATAGTTCTTCTGAGATGACTTCTTTTTCTTAGGTGCTTTCTTCTTAAGCTTCTTTCCCATTGTTCCACGGATCTCCTTCAAGCGATCAAGCTTCTATCAAAGGACCTGCTCTGATACCAATTGTTTGAAATAATACTGAGAGGGGCGGTGAATTAGTATTATCACATTAATAAAAAAATTTCATTTCCATAATCAGATTCATATATGCTACTTCAACAACTTCTTATGATTAAGTTAATTGATCTTCAATGAGTGCATTAGAACATTATCAACCATATTATCAGATAACAGATGCCGTAATAGAGAATAGATCATCACAAATAAGGCACACACATGAACACCATGATATAAGGTGGAAACCCAATGCGGGAGAAAAATCACCTGCTGCAAGTCATCTCAATCTTCTTCTTAATACGAAAATCCTTTTACAATATTTGTACTGGTGCAGTCTTATACCAGTACGGGAGCTACAACCCCCTTTGCTCTTGTACTAGCCGATCCATTTACTAGTACGCAGGCTGCTACCTGCTACAATGCTCCAAAGATCTCCCTTAGCTTTTGTACTAGCTTAGATACTAGTACATAGGCACTGGCCTACAATCTTCTCTCCTCCAGGTACCACGTTTCATCAATTTTCAGACTGGATACACTGAAGCACAAAACATAATTTGAAAGGCCACTTTTCATCCAATTTTCATATTGGACCCAACAACAACATTGAAGCTCATAATCAAACAACCTTCTGAATCACCCAATCACGAGATCCATACATATACAATGATATTATGAGAGTTATCAACCAGATCTAGTACATAAAGATAAGTCATTAATCATGATGTTATTTGAACTCAATACCAGTAACCAAACATTAGTTATGCACCCAAAACCCTGCAGAATAGTCAAAGGCAGTTAAAACAAATTTTAAGCAGGGATCGCAACTTCACTGGTATAGATCTGCGGATATCTGTACTACCTCCGCACCTGCGCCTTCTGTGGCACTGCGACCACCACACCTGCGCCTTCTGTGGCACCTCTGCACTGCGCCTTCTGTGGCGCCTCCGCACTGCGCCTTCTGTGGCACCTCCGCACTGCGCCTTCTGTGGCACCTCTGCACTGCGCCTTCTGTGGCGCCTCTGTGGTGTCTCCGCACTGCGCCTTCTGTGGCGCCTCCGCACTGCGCCTTCTGTGGCGCCTCCACACTGCGCCTTCTGTGGCGCCTCTGTGGCGTCTCCGCACTGCGCCTTCTGTGGCGTCTCCGCACTGCGCCTTCTGTGGCACCTCCGCACTGTGCCTTCTGTGGCGCCTCTGTGGCGTCTCTGCACTGCGCCTTCTGTGGTGCCTCTGTGGCGTCTCCGCACTGCGCCTTCTGTGGCGCCTCCGCACTACGCCTTCTGTGGCGCCTCCGCACTGCGCCTTTTGTGGCGCCTCCGCACTGCACCTTCTGTGGCGCCTCCGCACTTCCGCAGCTGCAGCGCTCGAGAGATCACCCTTCACAGATTTGCTTTCAACTTCCCTTTCATAGATCAAACTTTTGAAACAATAACCCAATATTTCAGATCTTAAGATATTCGATTTGCAAGAATGAATTAGCCAAGTGATCTCCTTTGCTTTATATAGGCAAGCTTCTTCCTAAAATCATGGATCAATACCATAGATAACCAATACAAGGGGCCCAAAAACATGGGGCTCAATAACACCAATGACTAACCACCATGGACCAAAGGTAAGTTCTCCAACATATACACACTTTTGACGAGGTACCATGGTCCAAAACCATAGGTTCAAATACCAAGGACTAACTACCATGGACCAAAGGTAAGTTCTCCAACATGAAAGTGCGTGAACTTTTTCTCTACATGAAATAAACTTTTCTCTGCATAAAAGTGCGTGAACTTTTCTCTACATGAAATAAACTTTTCTCTGCATATAAGTGCGTGAACTTTTCTCTGCATATAAGTGCGTGAACTTTTCTGCACTATAATTTATCATCTGAGATGAGTGGGTTGCCTTCAAGTACAACATATGTATCATAAAGCCATACCAGAATCATAATGCCAACAAATTGTGGTTGGGGTGTTGGAAAATGTTTTCCATCAAAGGGAGTACCACACCAATTGAATGGTTAGTGTTGATTTTTCATTGGTTGAACTAGCCATTGTACCCATGGTGAGGGATATTAGAATTGTTGGGGATTATACCACTGGGGGGAATAGTTGCATCTATGGAAGATTATATTGATTAGATCAAGTATTGACAAATGTAGAGAGGTCATGACTCATATATAGGGGTTGTAGTTTCCATGGATTCTTCAATCCCACGAAACAAGCTAATTCAACCTCCTCATTGGTGCCCTAGAAAACTACTTTCAGTCTGAGAAAGGATGGACATGTTTTTGTAGAATGTTCCTAGTCACAAATACCATATATTTCTACAACCCCCACTAGGAATTCTCTAGAAGAATGATTCATTCTGCATCTTGGGAAAAATATAGTATGTTCCTTCTTATGTTGTAACTATTTTTGTTTGGATTGAAGCACATCCAACTATGAGTTAAGTTGTCTAAGGATGTCGGTCTTGAACTCTTCCAACAAATTACCAATCTTCCTGCAAGTAACTCCTTCGGTGGATGATTTTGTGACCTTAGAAAGTTACTTGATTCTTTCTCTTCTCCTATTTAATCCTCGTCAATAACTTCTATATACATTACAAATGTTATCATAAATTTCTTTAGAAATTTCTCATTTTCCCATTAGGTTCAACAAATCCAACCATTCATCACAAACTTTAATTAGAGTTGTCTTCAAAATATTTCCTCCTAGCAAAGCTTATGGAGATATTTGCACATTATATTGGAATCAGTCCATGAAGCCTTCCATATTTTCTCCTTCCTTTTGTGTTATCTTAAATAAATCTTCCTTAATCTCCCAAGTTCTATAATATTCCTTATACTTTTCAAGGAATCCCTTCTTTATCTCATCCCATGTATTTATATTATTTCTACCTAGACCCATAAACCACCTCGAATTTTCTCCCTTTAAGGTTGTTTGGAACAATTTTAGCTTATGAAAATCATCAATATAGTTGTAACTTTGAGATAACATACCAAATTCCAACAAGAAGGAATCTAGGTCTTAAGTGGTAATTCCATGAAAATTAGGAAGGGCTATGTTATGAAACCAGCTCAAGAAAAGATAGAAAAGATAGATCAACGCCTTAGAATTCAGCCTCTTCGAGGGGGCAACCTCCTTTACATTACATAAATGAACAATTCTTGGATTTTACAAATGACAAAACCTCCTTTCTATATATAGGAGTCTAAGGAGTCACAATATAATCCAGCTGACCTAACAATAATTATATAAAGCCACAAAAATAACAATACAGGGATTCTAAGGGGCACAGAAATAACAATATGGGGGTAATAGGGGCACAACAATATAAATAAGGGGTATAACTACAATAGTAATGGGTTAATCACTAGTATTATAGGGACCCAACATGCCCCTCTCCTTCCAAAAAGTGTTGTCCTCAACGCTTGAGCAGTTCTGGATACTTCTGCATAAAATTCTCATCCTCCCATGTGGAATCTTCAGCGGATAAGTTCTTCCACTTGATAAGATACTCTGAAATTGATCGATTTCGTAGCTGTCGAGTTCTTGTTTCTGTGACTGGTTCCGGTTCCAATATAATTTTTCCTTCCTCGTCAAGTTCTGGCAATATTGTTTGAACTGGAGCTTGTCGCCTATAACCTTCTTTAAACATGAAACATGGAAAACTGGGTGCAATCGAGAAGCTGCAGGAAGCTCCAATTTGTATGCCATAGTACCAATCTTTTCCAACACCTTGTACGGACCATAATACTTTGGTGATAATTTATTATCCTTCTTAGCTTGCTTTAGGGACATTTGCTTATATGGTTGTAGCCGTAGGAATACCCAATCACCTACATCAAAACTTCTTTCACTGCGATGTTGATATGCCTGTTGTTTCATTCTGTTTTGTGCCAACACGAGGTTATCCTTTAAGAGTTGGAGGACTTGTTGTTGATGTTCGATGTGATGTTCCACTGCCTGAACCTTAGAATTTTCTCTTAAATATGATGTGATTGATGGTGGTTGGTACCCATAAAGTTCCATAAATGGGGTCATTTTTGTTGCTGTTTGGAAGGTAGTGTTATACCACCATTCAGCCAGAGGCAACCATTTGACCTATTGTGTCTGTTTATTAGATACAAAGCAACGAAGATATCCTTCCAAACATTTGTTTACTATCTCAGTTTGCCCATCAGATTGAGGATGATAAGATGAGCTATCAGCTAACTGAGTACCAAGACAAGAAAATAATTCTGTCCAAAAATTTCGAGTGAAAATGGGATCTCTGTCACTTACAATAATCTTTGGATTTCCACGTAGCTTTTGAACTGTTTCCATAAATGCAGTAGAAAATGTACTGGCTTTAAATGGATGTGATAATGCACAAAAGTGTGCATACTTGGTAAGTCTGTCAACTACCACCATGATGACACTCTTTCCCTCAGACTTGGGTAAACCTGTGATGAAATCCATTGAAACCTCCTCCCAACGTTGGCTTGGAATGGATAAAGGTTGTAATAGACCCGGTGTCTTAATTGTTTCAACTTTATTTTGTTGGCAAACCAAACGTTCCGCCACAAACTTTTGAAAATCTGATTTAAGGCCATCCCAAAAAAATTCCTTCTTAACCCTGTGGTAAGTTTTTAAAAATCCTGAGTGCCCTCCTAAGGGAGAAGTGTGCAATTCCATAAGAATCTTTTGTTTTAGCTGGGAATTCTTACAGAGGTATAAGCGATCTTTGTACCATAGCGAATCATTTTTCCAGCTAAATGTATCAGAAGTACTGGAATCTTGTTGTAGCTTTCGAATAAGTGCCCATACTTCTTCGTCATTCTTCCATTCCTCCTTTGCTTCGTTTATCCAATCTAGTTGGATAATAGAAATGGCACACAACAATGCTTCCATATCCTCATCCTTTCTTGAGAGTGCATCTGCCACCACATTTTGCTTCCCTTTTTTGTAGATGATTTCAAAGTCATAACCCAACATCTTTGTGACCCACTTTTGTTGCTCTTCAGAGGATAATCTTTGTTCTAAAAAGTATTTAAGGCTATCATGATCCGTTTTTACCTTGAAGTGTCTTCCCATTAGGTAGGGTCGCCATTTCTTAAGTGCATGGAGTATTGCCAACATTTCCTTCTCATAAATAGCTTTGCTTAAAAACTTTCCCTTGATTGGACGACTTTCAAAAGCAATGGGTCTTTCATCTTGCATTAGAACAACACCAATTCCATTTCCTGAAGCATCACATTCCACAATAAATGTTTTTGTGAAGTCCGGTGTAGCTAAGACCGGTGCTTGGCACATTGCCTCTTTAAGATGTTTAAAGGCCTTTGTTGCTTCCGGAGTCCATGAAAATGAATCTTTCTTCAATAATGTTGTTAGGGGTGCTGCTATTCTCCCATAATTCTTAACGAACTTGCGATAATACCCTGTCAACCCAAGAAATCCTCGCAGATGCTTTATGGATGTGGGGATTTTCCATTCCTTAATGGCTTTAATTTTGCTAGGGTCTACCTTAACTCCTTCATGAGATACAATATGACCCAAATATTCCACCTCCTGGACTCCAAAGAAACATTTGGATCTTTTTGCATATAATTGTTTCTCCTCCAATAGTTGTAGCACCTTGTCAACATGTTCAACATGATCCTTCCAAGACTTGCTGTAGATTAGTATATCATCAAAAAATACCAACACAAATTTTCTAAGGAATGGTTTGAAAATTGAATTCATCAAACCTTGAAATGTTGAAGGTGCATTGGTAAGGCCAAAAGGCATGACCAAAAATTCATAATGACCCTCATGAGTTCTAAATGCCATTTTCGGAATGTCTTCAATCTTCATTCTGATTTGATGATATCCCGAACGAAGATCCAACTTGGTCAAGTAAATTGATCCATGCAATTCATCCAGTAATTCATCAATGACAGGAATGGGGAACTTATCTTTAATAGTGAGCTTGTTGAGCTCCCTATAATCTGGACACATGCGCCATGATCCATCCTTCTTGTGCACCAATACTACTGGAGCTGAGAAAGAACTTTGACTTGGTTGAATTATACCAGCTTCTAGCATTTTTGCAACCATACGTTCAATTTCACTTTTTTGGACATATGGATATCTGTACGGCCTGATGTTTGGAGGAACACTTCCTGGAATCAGATGAATAGCATGATCATGATCACGCATAGGTGGGAGACCTTTGGGAGTCTCAAATACCTTGGAATGATTGTCCAAGACTTTTGGAGATCTGGAGAAATAGATGATTCCAATGTGGAAGCATCTAGCGAACATAATTGTGCAATTACACCTCTTTGCTCCTTTTTTAGAAGCTTTGTCGTGCCATTAGAGCTGATTATCTTTCCTGGTTTCCCTGCAATACCCCTTAATTCAACTTCCTTTCCTTCCACAGAAAATTTCATGAAAAGTTCTTGAAAATTAAAAGCTATTGTACCCAAGGATTGTAGCCATTAGACTCCTAGTACAACATCAACACCTCCCATTGGAATGGAAAGCATTGGGCTAGTCAATACATATTCTCCCATGGATAGCTTGATATTATGGCACTTTCCAGAACAATTTATTGTTCCTCCATTTGCAATCATCACTTGACACTCTGGTGCTGGATATAGGAAGCAATTCAATTCTTTTGCTACCCTACAATGAATAAAATTGTGGGTGCTTCCTGAATCAATCAACACTATTACCTTTTTCTTCTTGATTTGTCCTTCTATCTTGATGGTTTGAGGAGTGGTAATTCCCGCCAATGCATTACATGATATGGTTGGATTTATTTGTTCTGCATCTAGGCTTTGTTCCTAGAATATATCCTCTTCTTTTGACCTTTCTTGCTCCTTTTCTTCTTCCTCTTCACAATCTATGTAGAATAATTTCTTCTCAGCACACTTATGACCTTTTGTGTATTTGCTATCACAATTGTAACAAAGCCCTTTTGCTCTTTTTTCTTCCAATTTTTGTGGTGTCAACCTTGTAGGTTGTGGAAGACTATGGGCAACAACACTTCCGTCTTTATAGTTGTGAATGGTATGCTTCCTAGTTGCCATAATTTTGCTTTCCATTTTTCTTGCTAACCTGAATGCCTTCTCTAATGAATCAGGTTCCCAAAGGCGCACATCATGTTGGATATTATCCTTTAAAGACCCTATGAACACATCAATCCTATGCTCCTCTGGAGTATCTTTTACCCTTATGTTTAATTTTTGGAACTCCTCAATGTGCTCCATTATTGAACCCTTTTGTTTGAGACTTATCAATTGGCTAAAAAAAGTGTTGCTTTTTGTATCCTCATAATGTGCTATCAATTCTTCCGTAAAAATTGCCCAAGTGATAAATTGTTTACGAGAGCAAAGCCATTGATACCATACAAACTGCTTTGGTTCCAAATATAAAGTTTCCATACGTACCTTTTGTGTGTTTTGCACATTATTGAGATCGAAGAACTGCTCCATCTGTAATATCCATGTGGCGGGATCCTTGCCATCAAACTTCCTCATATCAATTTTTGGAATATGGTGGGTCTTCGATCCAACATTAGAGTCTATGGAATCATGATTAACATTACTTTTGTTCACATCATGAGTTTCCTTTACAACCTTTTCACCATTAGTAAGTATTTCTTGTAGAAAATTTGTCAAATCTGTCTTCAAATCTGCCATGTCTGTCTTCAAATCTGTTTTCAAATCTGCCATGTTTGTCTTCAAATCTGTCTTCAAATCATCCATCTTAGCTTCCATGCCCTTTATCTTAGACTCCATGCCATTTATCTTAGATTCCACGCCATTTATCTTAGCTTCTGTTAGCTTTTGTGAGTGTGACATATCTTGCACTTGTTCTTGTAATTTTGATATATCATGTAGCATTTCTTCCTCTTCTTCATGAGTATCTTCTAGAGCTTTCAGGTTCTTACTAGGTGTTTGCATTTTCTTTCCTCGGGGTATCAATTACCGATAATAATGCTTTACTATGCCCTTTGAATTCCGTTAAACCAAGCTTACACAAAAATAAAAATAAAAACTACACACCTTTTTTCACTTTATAGAAGCCTAATATTGAATCTAATGTATCTCTGTAATTTCAGATCATCCAATTCTGAGGTTGCAACCTGTAGTAGCCTTCTGCGTCCTCTTTCCAATGCCACAAGTCTGAGCCAAATTGGATTCTCCAATGAAGAGTTATGTGAAATCTCCCACAGTGACTTGCTCTTAGACTGGTTCAGTAGAGCGAACTTGTACGACATGCCACGAGTCATTGTTTCAACCTTTGAATCTGAAACATACATACAAGAAACTACAGTTCGTCCTCTTTCTGTACCTTTTTACGAAATTTCAATCCGATCCTCAGAGAGAGAGTTATGACGATTTTCCCCAGGTCACCTATTTTGAATGTAATTTAGGAGTCTGCAAAAAGGCCAACTTCCTCAGATCACATCTCCGCAAATATCGCGCTAAAGCCTCTAAAATTTGGACCCAAGGTTCAGCACCAATTCTTCTCAAATGGGTTTTTTTTGCAACTTCTGAAACGTCATAGAAAAAAGTTATAGCGAAAATTCCACGATGACCTGTTTGGCGCAGCGAAACCCTAGAATCCAAAGCTCTGATACCAAATGTTATGAAACCAACTCAAGAAAAGATAGAAAAGATAGATCAACGCCTTAGAATTCAGCCTCTTCGAGGGGGCAACCTCCTTTACATTACATAAATGAACAATTCTTGGATTTTACAAATGACAAAACCTCCTTTCTATATATAGGAGTCTAAGGACTCACAATATAATCCAGCCGACCTAACAATAACAATATAAAGCCACAAAAATAACAATAGAGGGATTCTAAGGGGCACAGAAATAACAATATGGGGGTAATAGGGGCACAACAATATAAATAAGGGGTATAACTACAATAGTAATGGGTTGATCACTAGTATTATAGGGACCCAACAGGCTAACAAAGAAATACGTTTCGTAGGTTCATTTCCCTAAGTATCAACAATAGGAAACTTGATTGTGAAAATAGTATTAGCCATATCTTCCCAAATACCCCAATATCCTTCTGGAATTCAAAAATCAGGGGGAAATCGCTGAGAAAAAATAGGATAGGCTACCTTTGGTTTCGTAGGTTTAACAACATTACCTTGGTCAAGATGAAGCATCTCAGGGGACATCCCTCAAACTGGACTAAAATAATTTTATACAGAATCCCTTGTTTCCCCTTGTCCTTGAACTAGGTGTTGATGCTTAGGCTTAGATGTATATTGTATGGCCTATCTCTCAGCGGGTTGTTTAGATTCTGGCACCTCAGAGAGTCTTCGCTAATACTGTAGTTTTATCTTCAGTCTAGCTTCAACTATTTCAAAAGAATGATTGCTTAAGATGTTGTGAAATTGGGTCTGTTAGTGTAATGGGACTCTACCTCCACTTTTTAGATGATATCCCGTAAATATATATCTTCCTCCTGAAGTCCTATTGTTTCTAACCATTCTTACTTGTACCATTGTTGTTTTTCTACTAGTTTTTCTTACCTCTAGGCATACACTCCTATATGCTTCACTCGTGCAATCTAATTATTATGGTACCAGTGGGATGAGAATATACCATGTTATATCCCTGCAAGGAGATTGGGAATTAGCAATGTAGGTTGATTCCCTTCATGTCTTTAAAACTCATACCCCGATAATACATGCAACTATCCAACACTAGATCACTTCTTCACACCCTTGCAACCTCCATGACAAAGACACCAAAAGTGTTGATCACTATAATTTTTTGCTCGAGGCAACTATAACACTTCACATTTACTTTTTCAAACTAGGGATCATCTTGTTATTTCAAGGTTGTGTGAAAAATATATGTAGGCGAGGGATTTTTTCTAATGTTGGTTGTCCAATGGTACTGTAGTCAAGAAATGAACACACATAGATTCAGTCACATGAGACCAATCAAAGATAGGAACTTGAATTAGCTAATGTAGGCATCTAAATTAACCATACACTTCTCATTGGGAAAGAAATAGTAGAATCACCACACAAGAATCCAATTCCTATCTTAACAAGCCAATCTTCTACAAGTAACAACTACAACCATTATCAATCATTCTATGAGTAACAAGAGTGCATAATCAATGATAGCTTAACCATTCCTAATAGCGAACAAATATTCAATGAATTAGAAGTCAAATCGTGTTATGTATAGTGAGAAACAACTTGAAGAGGAATAGGAAATGAAACCCAATTATGATATAAATATTAGTTCACACCATTACAAGAATCCACAATCTCTTCCAAACAACAAGAACACATACCAACTATTGTATAATCACATCATAAACATAACTTAGATATACTTTGATTAATATAACTATCAATAGTGTTGCAACACCTGATTAGTGAAGGGGGGCCTTCCTTCACCAATCAGGTTTGAGGAAATTACTCACATGGCTAACTCCAAGAAAGAAAATATTGCATAGTATATTATATGAAAAATGGTAAAACAATCTTTGATTTAGTCCCCTGCTCTGGAAATTATTCAATAGTCATAGTAGCCTCGAAGGTGCTTGAATTTATACAAATTGGATGAGTAAAAACACAATCAAAAATGAAAACTAATCAGTACATATTAAGACAACATTTTTCTACAAATATTATGTCGTTACATCCATAGTTCAAAAGGGAGTGATTTGTTACAATATTCTCCAATTTTCATAGTGTCTTCAGATCCCATATATTGTTAGGCCAACCTTTATCACTTTTTTGCTTGAGCATCGATCAAATACTAGATGCTCAAGCTCCAATAACATAGATCATCACATCACTTATTGCTTAAAGCAATGGAATCTTAACATGTAGATTCTATAGTTCTCTCAACATATCAAATCTACGTTGTAAGGTTGTTTTGACTATTGCTAGTCATTCAAGATATGGGGGAGTAATAGCTGAAGTATCAGTTGCATTAGAAACAACCACTTGAGTTTTTGTTTCTATCTTTACTCTCATTTCTTCTATATATTGGGGGTTTCCCTCTTCATCATGACTCTTTCTTGTATCCTGATGTGGAAGTTTGTCGTCCACTCATTTTATAACGAGCAGTGGATTTTTTGAGCAAAGTGTCTTCCCAGACCTAAGTTGTATGTCATTTCACACAACAAGACTGATACTATAGTTTGAGAAGTTGGTTGCTTCAACATGTTCCACCATATTATTATTTAGATTTGGTGTAGATTCAATAGGTAATTGGGGTTGAACAGTAGGAACACTTGTTGGAGCATTGACTAGGGGATTCACTTGATACTGTAGTTGGGGTTTTGGGGGAAGCAATGAAGGTAATTTTGGTTAGGGTGTTTGAAATTGTTCTCTCGGAAAGGGAGAACCTTTCCAATTCAACTGCTAGGGTTAATTTTTCACTAGTTGAACTAGCCATTCTTCCCATGGCGGGCGACACCAGAATTGTTGGGGGTTCTACCAATGGGAGGAAAATGCTTGTGTTTGTGGAAGATTATATTGATTAGCTCAAGTATTTACAAATGTAGAGGGATCTTGATTCATACCTAGGGGTTGTAGTTTCCATGGATTCTTTGATCCCACAAAGAAAGATAATTCAACCTCCTCATTGGCATCCTAGTAAACTACTTTCAATCCAGGTAAGGATGGGGATGTTTTTGTAGAATGTTCTCTGGTCACAAATTGCATATATTTCTACAACCTCCACTAGGGATTTGATAGAAGAACGATTTTTTCTACATCTTATGAAAAATATACCAAGTTCCTTCTCATTTTCTAACTATTTTTGTTTGGCTTGAAGCACATTCAACTGAGAGGTTAGTGTTCTGAGGATGTTGATCTTCAAATATTCCAACAAATTACCACTCTTTTTGCAAGTTACTCCTTCGGTGGCTGACTTTGTGACCTTAAAAAGGTCCTTGATTCCCACTCTGCTCCTAATTGATCCTCGTGAATAGATTCTACATAAATTACAAATATTATCATAAATTTCTTTAAAAATGTATCCTTTTCCCATTAGATTTAATAAATGCAATCATTCATCCCATATTTCTTTAATCAGAATTTTCATCGAAATCTCTCCTCCTAGTGAAGCACATGGAGATCTTTGCACATTATACTAAAACCATTCCATGGAGTCTTCCATATTTTCTTCTTCCTTGTGTTCTATTTTAAAGAAATCTTCCTTAATCTCCCGAGTTCTACAATATTCTTAATACTTTTTAAGGAATTCCTACTTCATCTCATCCCATGTATTTATAACATTACCACCTAGGCCCATAAACCACCTCAAAGATTCTCCCTTTAAGGTTTTTGGGAATGATTTTAGCTTCTCCAAATCATGAGTATAGTCGTAGCTTTGACATAACACATCAAATTCGAACAAGATGGCATCTAGGATTTTGGTGGTAATTCCATGAAAATTGGAAAGGGTTGCCCAAAGAAATAGGTTTCATAGGGGCATTTCCTTGAGTATGTAGTGTCCCTTCTTGCTGAGATAACTTTGTTGACACTTGGAGAGGGTGATTTTGATGCAAAGATATAAGAATTATGCATGTCAAACTTATGTATATGCATGTATGTTGTAGACCTGGTTAGGGTCACATGATTTCTATGTGCTTATGATAAATACTAATTTTGGTAAGACTGATTTTGGTTAAGTGCATATTATAAATGTTTTAACTTTTGGTATCCTAGACGTCGGTGTATGACATGGATGGTGATCTAGGATTGAGACACATAGATCCACGGATGATCATGGTTATGTGGAGGATATGGTTAATTATGATTTATGGATGATACATGATTTGTATGATTATATATTCTTAATCATGTTTTAAGCAGGATGTGGCATGGGACCTAGTCATTTCTAAAAAGGATGCTCAAGTTATAAATGAATGTGGAAGTCATTTCTCCAAAACCAAAATGACCGTGGAAGTCATGAACAATAATTGCTAAAATGTGAAATTTAAGTTAATTATGAAATTCATTTGATTCCTTTGATCCATGTGATTGTGATGTGTGTAGGCCTTGGAACAAGATCTTACCAATGAAGCACCAGATGGGTATGAGATCACAATCAAATACCTTAAATTCAAGCGTGAAGTTCCAAAGAAGATCAGATGAAATATAAAGATGTGGAGTCTTGGACATATAATAAAAGGATTATGGTGGGGTCCTAAATCCATTAAAGATAAATATGTGGATTCCTGGGTCTATAATAAGAGGTTTAGGATGTGGAGTCCTAAATATTTAAAAGCTAAAGGAGTGGAATCTTGGATCCTTGGAGTAAATAAGGGCAAGGAGTCCTCAATCTACTAAGGCACGAAGATGGATGAAATAGGGATGTGGAATATGTATTCTTCAAAAGAAAAATACCACTCTTGGGTAGCTTAGGGATGAAGTTGCTTAATAAAATCTCATTTCTAATAATTTTGGAGTGACTTTATAAAAATAAAAAGTCATGTATCCCAAGTATGACTTTCCAAAAATAGTAAATCACCTTACATCAATTAGTAATCAAGTATAGTTGAAGGAAAATCACTTAACATATCATTAATCAATTATAATAGTTCAATCTTGACTTAATGATCAATATTATTAATATTATTATAATCCTCTATGAGACTATGATAAACTAGACTAAAATAAAATCAACATTATTTGAATTGACTTTGATCCTGTAACGTTCACTTGTTTTATTTAACAGTTGGAATTTACCATTTCACCCTTGAGATCTATAAATTTGTGTTAGTTAATCTTCCCCCTCATCCTGGTCCTGATGATGAACCTTGATTTAGGTTCGAAACACGTCGACCCTTTGTTCTCAATGTGATTTTTTCCGAAATATATGAACAATATATCATGAATAACAGAAGCATAAAGTATGACTATGATATTATTAAAAGGAATTAGAAATCACCTTCATCACCTCAATCACTTCACGCTTCTTTCCTTGATAACTCTCATGGCTCTACATAACTCTCTCTTAATGATATATTACACTATCTCTTACACAATCATCAAATACATGGAATATTCCTCTCACACTCATTAAAAGCATGTCATAAAAGATTCGTCTTACGTTCCCTTTAATGCATATGTTACACTCTCTTTAACTAAGGCATGCATACCTCTCCTTAATGGCATGAGTTACACTCCTCTAAATGGAATATGTTAATTTTCCTCAAGGCATGGATATTAATCCTCATTTATGACAAGAATTTATTCCTCCTCCTATATATGTGTCTCATATCTTCTCACTTGTGGGAGATAAAGGTGCAATGTGATACTAAGAGTTTGAAAGATTTGAAGAAGATTGTGAAAGGGAAGGATTTGGAGAGTAGCCAAATGATAATCTAGATTACTAAGTAGATCTACCTAATGGAGTTGAACATGAGTGGTATTAAGAGGAAGTGAAACTTATCTTCCTCAACTTACGTTTTATATCTCTCTACTGTTATGTTTTGGTATTGTTTATAAGCTTATAAAACACGGGGGTTTTTGGGGAAAAGTTCTCCTTGGATATGGTTGGGTGGAAAATTGGATGGTTCACAGTTAGTTGGTAAGGGTGTTGGAGCTAGAAAATACTCTCATCTAAGTCATTGGAGTTGGATCATACTCTCATATTTTTGGACTTATATACATACATTGTCAGGTATATCTAAAAATATTCTTGAAATTTTGGTTTCTTAATTGTATTTAAAGAGTTGTGGAAAATTTAAATTTATTGGAAATCGATACTTTAAACTATTACAAAATTATGAATATTTATGAAATATTTAGAAGGTTATTTCTGAGCTAACCAATAATGAGTTAACCTTTCATGGAAGCTATATATGAGAATTTACATGCAGGGAATTAAAACAAGAATGTGTTGCCAAGGATTTAAAATTCTACCTATAATGGAATTATCTCCATAGCATGTCATATATACTATGTGAAGCCAATATTCTATGTTTGATAGCATTTCATTATGTATTTTAGCAATTTAATACATGGTTCTTGCTTACTATGAATTGGTTTGTTGGTTGAAACTTAGATCTGTATAAAAAGTTACACACTAAATGTTTGGAGAAATTCCTCTATGGATGTACTTTATTGTATGTAATCTTTTAGTGTAGTTACGTTGCAAATTAATTAGCAAAAAGTATTAATGGTTGTAGCATTCATTGTTTCCATGTGTTTGTAAAATTCTAAAAATGGATGCAATAAGCTTGTTAAATTATGTCAAGGGAAGTAGACTTCCATGTTGTACAATGTTTAATTAAATATAAATATCAAGAACACAATGAAAAACTCATAATAGCATAATTCTGGGTTGTCTTTATTCATGTAGAGATATAGATGATGTTTGGATTCAAAGTGTTTGACAAAATCTGAAAATGAGATGCAAGGTTCAGGGTCCTTGCTATTTTAAAATTTTGCATCCATGAGTAGTTTGTAATGATTCATGACAACGTCAGGAGGTATCTGTATGATATGGACCCATAATCCCCAATTTGATTCCAAAAAAATCTTTCCATAACCTAAATCGTAAATCTAAATGATTTTTTAGATTGTTATTGCCAACTATGTGTGTATATTGCTATTGCCAACTGTATTTTTGGTGAAAGTTGTTATCACAATTTTAGTTGATAGTTTTAAACCACTGATAGTTTCAGTGTCAGTGTTGATTTGTAAAAAATAGTGTTAAGGCATTGACAATTTCAGTGTCAGTGTCAATTTGTAAAAATAGTGTTAAAGCATTGACAGTTAGAATATCAACATTATTGTACGTTTTGAAAATAAAGATTTGTTGACAACCAGAGTAGCAACATATTTTTTTTTAAATGGTTAGTTAAACACTAACAACTAGAGTATTAGTAGAAAATGAAAAAATCCAAATTTTTTATGCCCAAAGTGAAGCACTGATGGAGCACACATCAGTGAAGGAGCGATAATCTATCAAATGAGCGATGACTAGGCATATGTCACCAAAACACTTTGTTTTACTCTCCTTTTCCCTGTAAAAGCAAGTAACTTTGAGCACAGTTTCTGAAGAGTTAGAAGCAAATTTTCAAAATTTGAAAGATGAATTTGTCAATAATAGACCCATTAAAAAAAACTCTTTCCGTTTTTACACAGGTTTTGAAAGATTCAAAAGGATATTTGAAGCCTATTTTTCAAGATTTTGCAATTCAGTCTTTTTTTTTTGTTTTAGTCATTGTTTTAAAAATTAGTTTCCAAACAACTGGGAATGAATTGAAAAGACAAATCTTTTTTATTGAGAATGAGCACATTAAAAAAACCTCTCTCATATTGTGCATAGATATCATGGTTTGAGATTTTGCAATGGATTTTTGAAGCCTATTTTTTAGGAACTCGCCAAAATTAATTTGTTATATTTTTAGAAAAAAACTCCCAATCAGTTGGAGATCCACCTCACCAATTTGACTTGGGGTCAGATCTTATCTCCTTGATTATTTGATTTAGTAGGCTATAGATAGATGTAGAGTTTTGAGATACATTGTTTTTGGATCTTGAACAATTTGCAATTTTTCTATAAAGACAAACTCTTTACAATGAAAAAGGGTTGGTTTTTTATCAGAAAATTATTGTGCTCTGTATATTATCTGAAATTTTAATAAAGGAAGACTTATCCTATAGCAGATATTCTTATGTTCAGAGATTTTGGATGTGTGTTTCCCTATTTTTGTTTTTCTTCTATGTTGTCATATGTGTATTCTTCTATGACTGAGAAGAGTAAATAAACAAAAATCATATTTACTATATTTATATGATGAGTCATTCACATATTTCTAACTTCTGCTTTATGGAATTCATTTTTGGTGCTCTTATAAGTATACCATTTCCTTCTTATTCTGCATTACGTCTCAACAATTTTAAATCTTGGAGTATCTCAGCTACCCTGCCTCTGTGAAGGTTTTAGTTTGCTTCCTTGTTAAGCAAAATATTTGACTCCATGCCCAATGAAAATATATCAAACCCTTCCACACTTTTGAAGCTTTGTTACAACACACCTAATCATTGTGTTAAGTACATAACCAATCATTTTGAATGATTTATAGAAGGGATCCCCCTTCGGATTGAAAAATCTAGGGAAATTTCTAAATGATAGAATTTTGGCTTCATTGCTGGGGAGCGAAGGTGAAATTTTCCCTAGGAGAATGACAAGATCCAGATCTAATTGTTGATGGTGAACAACAGTTAGACACCATTGTGTTGTACATCATTCACCTGGCGACTCCATTGTCAAACAATCCAGAGTTCGAAATTTTCATGGCGACTCCACTGTCCAAAGATTCAGTAGGCTGAATACTTTCTCGGTGACTCCACTAGATCAATATGGATCACGGATCTGCAAGGTATTCTCTAGTGAATCACTCTCACATTCCTGTATTTCCAAATCATATTCCTTGCATAGATTGATAGACATATATGCCAATATTTAAAAGTCAGGACGCCGATGATGCTGCTCTTCATTTGATTAGATTTCATATGCATGCACAAAATCTTGGAGTTAAGTTGCATGAGGATTCTTTGATGAAATTTTTTATGTCTACTTTTAAGAGAAAGGCAAGATCACAGTATGAAAAATTATTGGCCGTTATTTTATTCTCCTAAAGGATTTTCATACAATGTTTTTGAAAATTATAAAGAATCATATTCATCTTTGTTGTTGGTTCAAAATTGTTGTGATCATTTCAAGAATTACATTCAACATTTCAAAAATATATATGAAGATGAACTGTTTATGAATGATGAAATTTTAGAATCCCGTCATGAAAACCATTTTCAACATCAAGAGGAAATGTTAGAAGCTAGCTTCCATAATATTCATCAAAATTTTCAGCAAGTCCTAATTTCTCCCATAGCTGAAAATGAAACGGATAAAAATCTTGAGATAGACATTCATATACCTTCTCTTGAGATTGATGAATATATTCGAAATTCATGTCAGATCTTAGGTGATCAAGAGAAATTTTATGATAGTTAATCAGTTTTTTCCGTTTTTCTCTTATCTCCTGAATTATTCATGGAAGAATGGGTTGTTTTAGATTCATTTTAAAATGTGGAAAGTATTATGGTGTTTACACCTTTTCAAGTGAAGAATTCTAAAATTCTTGAAAAGATAGATGACATTCTAATTGAATCACATGAAGAGTCACTCTTAGAAAATCTTTTTATATATGAGAGGTTTGTTATATCTGAAAATTTTCAAGGAAAGACAAATTTTCTCTCTGACGAGAATGAAAACAAGACTGAACAAATTTTTGTTTTTTCGTTTGAGAATGATATTGAACTTCAAAACATAGAACAAGGAGCAGTTATAAATGAAGAATATCCTTATCCTTTGGGTTATCAAGAAAGAATAGTTTTATGTTCTCGAAGATCCTTTTACCAGCTTGTTGTAGTCATCAATGCAAACAATTTTTTTGTTGTCTATGGACCATGGGTTTCGGTTTCAGCTGGAGTTTGAGTTTCCATTTTCCAAATTTTTCTTTTTTTTTTTCAGAACACTAAAAACAATGTTGAGTCATTAGCTAGCTTCTTGCATGGTTGCATTGGGTTTTTTATTTCACCTAATTTGGCAGCTCATTTGGCACTTAGAGTAGGTAGGTGCAGTGATGAGTAATCTCAACACTATGAGCGGCCCTTTCAGAAGTGTGCATTTTCAGATTTCTAGGAATGATAGTTTTCAACATTTAATTTTTAGTTTTCAAGTGTGGATAAACATTTTGAAGGACTTGAAGCCCAAGGAGAAGTCCCTAAGGTTCTGATAAATGGTTATCAGAGAATAAAAGTTGTTTTACTTTATTTATTTTATTTTCTAGTTCCAAAGAGTTTGTAAATGAATAAGCTTGAGAAAGTGGTTTTCTTATCAAAATAGAGTCAGTCAAAGTTTTTCTTTAATAAAATCTATTGTAATAAATAGGCTTCTAGTCTATGGGGTTTTTCCCAACATCTATGATCTATGACATCCCTGTGGAGCCAGTTGTTATCAAAATTTTAGTCAATAGTTTTAAAGTGTTGACAATTTCAGTGTAAATGTTAATTTTTTAAAAACAGTGTTAAATCACTAACAATTCCAGTCTCAACGTCAATTTGTAAAAACCAGTGTTAAAGTGTTGACAATTAGAATATCAACGTTATTGTAAATTTTGAAAATAATATATGCTGACAAGTAGAGTAGCAATGTTTTTTTTGTAAAAATGGTTAACTAAATGCTAACAACTGGAGTATTAGTGCCAAATACAAAAATTCAATTTTTTATGTCCAAAGAAAAGTGTTGATGGAGCACACATCAACAAAAATGTGATAATCTATCAAACAAGTGATGACGAGGCAGATGTTAGCAAAGAACTCTTTTTTACTCAATTTTTTCCTATATAAGGCAGTAACTTTGGATGCAATTTACAAACATATGGAAGTCAATTTTCCAAATCAGAAAGAGGCTTTTATCAAAAATAAAACCGTTAACAAAAACCTCTTTCATTTTTTACACAAGTGTAATGGCTTGATATATTCGAAAGAATATTTGAAGTCTATTTTTCAGGATTTTGGAATTCGATTTTTTCCTATTTTAGACATTATTTTAAAAATCAGTTTTCAAACAACTGAGGATGAATTTTTGAAAAAACAAACATATTTTTTTCAAGAACGAACCCATTAAACGAAACCTCTCTCATATTTTTCACAGCTATCACGGTTTAAGATTTTCAAATGGATCTTTGAATAATATTTTTCAGGAATTCCCCAAAATTAATTTGTTCTATTTTGAGAAAAAAACTCTTGATCAGCTGAAAAGCCACACCATCAATTTGACATGGGGTCAGATCTTATCTCCTTTATTATTTGAGTTAGTGATCGATAGATAGATGAAGAGGTTTGAGATCCATTATTTTTGGATCTTGAATAATTTGTAATTTTCCTATAAAGATGAACTCTTTAGAATGAAAAAGGGTTGGTTTTTTATCAGAAAATTACTATGCCCTGTGTATTTTTTGAAAGTTTAATAAAGGAAGACTAAATTTGTAGAAAATATTGTTATATTAAGAGATTTTGGATATGTGTTTTCCTATTTTTGTTTTCCTTCTATGTTTTGATATGTGTATTCTTCTATGATTGATAAGAGTAAATAAATAGAAATCATATTTACTATGCTTTGTTTATATGATCAGTAATTCACAAGTTTCTAACTCATGCTTTATGGAATCCATCCTTGTGGTTATATTATAAGTATACCATTGTATTCTTATTATCATTTCCATCTCAACAGTTTTAAATCTCATAGTACCTCACCTACCTTGCCTCTCTGAAGGTTTTAATTTTCTTCCTTGTTAAGCCAAATATTTGACTTTACGCCCAATGGAAATCTATCAAACCCTTCCACAATTTTGAAGCTTTGTTACAGCAAATCTAGTCATTGTTTTAAGTACATAACTAGTCATTTTGACTGAGTTATAGAAGGTACCCCCCTCGGATTGAAAGGGCTAGCTTTCAATTCAACAGATTGGTTAGATGTTACCTCAGTCATTTCCTTGCCAGGAAAATTCCTGAGCGATAACAAAAGTAATTGTTTTAATATGTCAACCTTTTAAGTTCAATTTATGAATTTTATTAATTAAATAAGTTGAGGAGAAATCTTAGCTAATTATTGTCAAAATTTTCCTTAAGAGATTATGGCTACCAAGTTTCTTACAAAATGCCTCAATCAATGTAGATTACGTGCTTGCAAAGTGTTTGGAAAAATGCCTCTGTAGATTGCATGCTTACAATTATTTGTAAAAAGGCCTCAATGGTTGTAGATTTTGTGAGTATAAATTGTTAAAGTAAATGTCTTACTAACTATAACTTTTATGTACTAGAAATTTATGAATATATTATTTAATGGATGTAGCTTCCTATGTCCACAATATTTTGTATGAATGTGAAAATGAATTTAATAATTTGTTGAAGTGTGAGTAGAGAATAGAAGAAAATTTATTTTTATTATCTAAGCTATCATGAAAAGAAAAAATGGGTTATTGTTCGAAACAATTTTATAGCGACCAATTATGTAGTATTTAATTACTTGGGAAAGTAGGCATAATAAGTTGTCAAATAGGCATGTATTCATGGGTGCAGTCTTATGCTTGATGATTGTAACAAACAACTATTTGTGCCTAATTTTGGTAGGTCCATTTTTTTACTCAACACTTTTTGAAAAATAAATGCTTTTGAATTTGTAATAGTAGCTACTCTTACTGCAAAATTCATTATATGAGTCTCATGGTTGAAGTAATGCCATTTTACAAATAATTTTGTTGCCTTAATACTTGGGAATGGGAATTTTTAGTTGATGAATTTGGGGGTCAACATCTTTTGTGATTCCATTTTTCCATTCCACAAACATAACATTAGATTTTCTGACAAAGAGAGGCATATGCCTTTTTGTGTTACCTTGTTACAAGTAGGTCAATAGTCATGCCCTTACATGTGATTTTTGTAATAGAACCATGATATTTTAGGTTCTTGTGGCATAATTTTGTGGTTATGATGCCAAGAGTCAATAAGTGGATCCTATTTAGCATAATCTAGGGGGTCAAATAGGTTGATTAACTTTAATGCTCACACATGGCATTATGATGGACTTTATTTCTATTCTTACATAGAACTCACATATAAGTATGAAAAGAGCACATGCTATCTTATTTAAACTTGAGGAGAAATGTGTTTTGGAATTGGTTTTAAGGGAAAGTTATCCCTGACTTCTTATGTTATATTCTTATATTGAAATACATGAAGGAACATGATTACATGATAGCTAAGTTAGGCATATTATTTTAAAAAAAAGTTTAAGTATTAGAGTTCAATGTGACCCCTATTTCTCTGTATTATTGATGGTTGGTAAGGTGGGACCTTGGATATGGTATCAACGCTAAGTTACATCACTAGGGCCTAATGGGCCAACGTGTTTGCTTATAGCTTGATGATGTATGAATGTTGATTTTGCATGCATGTTGAATTGATGTGTATGTTGAATTGGGAGCATATTGGTTGCATAGGGGATATTATTATTATTCCATTTAGAAACTCATGAAAGAAAAATAATGCTTTATTATATTCCTTAATATTTTTGTTAAGACAAATTATTAGAAATATGTTAAAGGACATAAAGACATGCTGGGAAAGGATGTGCTTGAGAATTTGGGGTTAAATCTAAGCATGTGAATGGCTTGATTGTCAATGGGTTAGTAAGATATACGGAGTGCATGCATGGTTGCATAAATTTTTAATGCATCTTTGTCAATGTGATATGGGCTTACTAGCCATCTTTACTAGCTAAAATTGTATCAAATAAGAGAAACATTGGCCTAATATGGACTATAGTATGATGACATTGGTGTGTATTCTTTGGAATGTGTAACGAGTGTAAGGTTGAGATTCAATAAACGTGATGATTGACTTAATCATGTTAGTTTTCACTCTTTTATTATCTACATTAATGGAAACTTAACAAAATTTACCTTGAAGGATGTCACTTTTAACTGTGAATGTAGATTCACGAGTAATGTATGTGCATTATTTTGATGTGTTAAAATATGATTTGGGAATACATTCTTAATGGGAAAGAATGGAATTCCTATGATTTCTTTGACATTATTTTGTGTAATTTGGATTGACATTATGCCTCAAAAAATTTGAAGTTACTCAAATAGTAGGTTGTGATATGACCTCCATAATAAATAAGAGGCTTAAATGACTGGTCCATGAATGGTTGTGGAAGCCATTTTAAGGAAAACATGAAGGTTATGTTTTCCTTAATTTATGTATGGGTGTGTAATTCATACTAACATATATCTATGAGTTAATGTATGGGTGTGGAATCTATACTAACATATATCTATGAGCTAAGTAATTCTTCTGGTTAGAATGAACAAATTATTTTGACGGAATCTTATAGACATGATTAAGGAGGATTGATTATGTGTAATTAATGTTAAATGGATAGAGATTTGTAACATGAATTTTCTTGAGATTTATATCAATTATTTTATCTTATTACAAATGAAGATACTAAGATTGGTATAATGAACACCATTAAGTGCTTTAAAATTTTGGGAATAATTAATTTTGATATATGGAGCCTAGTGTGAACTAGGTATCTATCCTCTAGTATTGTAATTGTTTTGTATGTGTTGGATTTAGGTAGAATTAAATTGATTTTCAAATGCTTGAAATGTCAAAAAACATTATTATGATAAGTTGACGAAATATATTTTCTATTGGATTAAGATAAATTACATCTAGGAAAGCCATAATAGTCTCCTTAATGATTTTATCAATTGCATATTGGTTGAATTCTATTTAACTAAATTAATTAGAGAAATTGTGAGGGTTAACTCATGAAATGCTCTAAACTATTGTTAGTTAGGTGATCAAGTCAAAATTCATATTGTTTATGAACTTGATGGACTACTTTCTTGAAATTTGATTAACTTGTAAATTGTTAAGAGAATAACATGTTTAGAATGTAAACATGTTACGTCGTGAGAAATTTGTTTTATTTGAGTTTAAAGGAAAATTGTTTGTGATTAATGAAAATCTTATTTGAGTTCTTATTTTACAAGAATATGTGCTTGTGATATTTTTTGAGGGAGAAATTGGAGAGTGAGATCACATTTGGATGCATTGGAATTATGCATTGGAATTGTTGCATGATTTAGAAACCTGAGATGATTGTATTGTATGTGGAATGGAAGAAATTGTTGGATTTAGTAAATTTTTCTTGGATGTATAGTTGTAAGAGTATTTATTAGTCTTACAAAAGGTTTTCATACTTTGAGAGGGTGGTAATTCTCCTTCAAAAAGATTAAAAAAGGGCTTAGCTTTTAGGCTAGAAATTCCCTTATGATAGTCTAAATCTTATTTAAATTCAACAAGATTCTTCATATTTTGAGAAATGTATGGTTTTCATAGCTTGCTTTTGTGTATGTATTAATATCAAGGAACAAGACCTGGAATCAAATGAATTGATTAATTATTAAATAGAAAGCATGAGTGATTTTATTGGAAAATTGGTTGACTTAGAGTTATCAAGATAGATTCAATAATATAGATATCATATTGGCATAGTTATGAAAGTTGTTCTTAATTAGAATCTACTTTCGAAAAGATATCATTAATTTGTTTTTGGAATAAAGATATTCTAACAAATTCATTCATAATTCATTCTCAAGTAAGAGGAAGTGAATAATAATGAATATTATGGGAACTCAAGGAATCATCTATAATACAAAACTAGGTCAATGAGGACTATATGAAACCTTAACTTATTAGTTTAAGAAAAAAACAATTTTGTCTTGAACCTCAAATTGTGATTTTTTCTGAGTAAGAATTAGTAAAAGTTGTAGGTAGATCCTAAAGATTTTGATTTTAGGGATGTATTATGGAATGAAAAGGAGAAAATTGGATTGAGAAGACATAAATCAAGTGGAATGTAAGAGTGGGATATATATATATATATATATATATATATATATATAGATATATAGATATATATATATATATATATATATATAAATATATATATATATATATATATATATATATATAATATATATATACAGAGAGAGAGAGAGAGAGAGAGAGAGAGAGAGAGAGATCATGTTTTATTGTGTAGTTTCACTCACAATTGTATGTGGATGAGTTGATGCTTCTTGTATCCAAATTTGATTGTGAGATGGGATGGACCATCATTGTTGTTTATACAACTAATGTGGGAGTTTTCTATGAGTTGGAAAACTCAATTTATCTATAGAAACCTAAGAGAATGACACATGAAAGATTACTGAATTCTTAATGCATTAGATAAGGAAAATACAATCATGTGTAATGTGAGATCATTGTCATTTATATGAATATATGTTTTATATGTTATATCATTTATAGATAATAGTATCTTGATATAATATGCTTGATTAGATGATTGTTTTTATATATTATATATTGTGGTGTATGTCAAAATATATCTAGTATGGCATGACTATGTATGGTACTTGATTAATAATGGAATCTTTGTCTTCATGGACAACCTAATTAGATTTTGAAAATATATATATATATATATATATATACTTGACAACTATAAGAAAACTTTGGCCCAAATTTAATCAAAGAGGAGGAGTATGTAGTGGCCCTTCTTGGTGAGATAACTTTGATGACACTTGGAGAGGGTGATTTTGATGCAGTGATATAAAGATTATCCATGCCAGGCATATGTATATGCTTGTGTGCTATAGACCTTGTTAGGGTCACATGATTGCTATGTTCTTATGATAAATATTGATTTTGTTAAGACTAATTTTGGTTAAGTGAATATTATCAAAGTTTTCTCTTTTGGTATCCTATACATAGGTTTATGACATGGATGGTGATCTAGGATTGAGACACATAGATCCATGGATGATCATGGTTATGTGGAACATATGGCTAATTAGGATTTATGGATGATACATGATTTGTATGATTATATATGCTTAATCTTGTATTAAGAACGATGTGGTAGGGAACCTGGTCATTTCCAACAGGGATGCTCAGGTTATAAATGATTGTGGAGGTCATTTCTCCAAAACCAAAATGATCACGAAAATCATGAACAATCATTGGTAAAATGTGAATAAGTTAATTATTAAATTCATTTAATTCCTTTTATCTATGATATTGTGATGTGTGCAGGTCTTGGAACAAGACCTTACCAACGAACCATCAGATGGGTATGAGCTCACAATCAATACCTTAACGTGAAGCATGAAGTTTCAAAACAGAGTAGATGAAAGATAAAGACATGGAGTCTTAGATCTATAATAAAAGGATTATGGTGTAGAGTCTTAAATACATTAAATATAAAGACATGGAGTCTTGGATATATAATAAAAGGATTATGATGCATAGTCCTAAATATTTAAAAGATCAAGGTGTGGAATATTGGATCCTTGCAGTAGATCAAGGCACAAAGTCCTCAATCTACTAAGGCATTGAGATGGATGCAATAAGGATGTGAAATCCATATTCTCTGAAAGAAAAATACTACTCATGGGCAGCTCAAGGATGAATTTCCTTAATAAAATATCATTTCTGATCATTATGGAGTGACTTACTAAAAATAGAAAGCCATGTCTAGCATCTCAAGTATGACTTTCCAAAAATAGTAAATCACCTTGCATCAATTGGTAATCTACCTAAAGGAAAATCACTTAACATATCACTAATCAATCCTAATAGTTCAATCTTGACTTAATCATTATTATTATTATTATTATCCTCTATGAGACTATGATATTATTAAAATGAATTACAAGTCATCTTCATCACCTCAATCACTTCACACTTCCCTCCTCGATGACTCTCATGGCTTTGAATAACTCTCTCTTAATGATACATTACACTCTCTCTTACGCACTCATAAAAGACATGGAACATTCCTCTTACACTCATTAAAAGCATGTCATAAGATATTTCTCTTATGCTCTCTTTAATGCATATGTTACACTCTCCTTAACTAAGGTATGCATACCTCTCATTAATGGCATGAGTTACACTCCTCTAAATGGAATATGTTATTTTTCCTCAAGGAATACATATTAATCCTCCTTTGCGACAATAATTTGTTGCTACTCCTATATATCTTCTAACCTGGGCGAGAGAAAGGTGGAGGGTGATACCAAGAGTTTGAGAGATTTGAATAGAGGGACATATTCGCAGAGTAGCTAAATGATAATCTAAATTATTAAGTAGATCTACCCAATATATTTGAAGATTAGTGGTATTGATAGGAAGTGAAACTTATCTTCCTCAACTTGCCTGCTATTTCTGTCAACTGCTATGTTTTGGTACTGTTTGTGAGCTTATACATATTGGGGGTTCCAGGGGAAAATTTATCCTTGGATATGGTTTGGTGGAAAATTAGATGGTTCACAATAACTTGGTAAGGGAATTGGAGCTGGAGCATACTCTCATCTAAGGAAATGTATCTGGATCATACTCTCATCTTTTTGGAGTTATATATACATTTTCAGGTATATCTATAAACGTTCTTGGAATTTTGGTTTCTTATTAATTTCTAAAGTGTTGTGTAAAAAATAAATTTATTGGAAATTATTACAAAATTATGAATATTTATGCAATATTTAGAAAGTTATTTCTGAGCTAACTAACAATGATTTAATAGTTTCATGGCAACGATGTATGATAATTTACATGCAAGGAATTAAACAAGGATGTGTTGTCAAGGATTTCAAATTCTGTTTATAATGAAATTCTATCCATAGGAGGTCATATCTATTATCTAAAGCCAATATTCTATGTTTGATAGCATTTCATCACACCTTTTAGCAATTTAATACATGGTTCTTGCTTATTGTGAATTGAGTTGTTGGTCGATACTTATATCTGTATAAAAGGTTGCACACTAAATGTTTGAAGAAATTTGTTCGGGATCTTAAGGGGAGCCCACCAATATCTAAAAAAAAATTAAATGCTAGAAGAAGAGGAGAACACATAGTAAGCAAAAACACAAAGCTTTTTTTTATTAAATCATATAATAATTGTAAGGACTACATTGTGGTGGACAATCTATCCTTTTACAAAATGTGACTTGTTACCTATAGCCTTTTTTTGGTCACAATACCACAGGTAAATTCCATGGGTGGGTAAATACCATAGGTGAATGAATACCATGGGTGGATGTCACTTACAATACCATGGGAAAATACCATGGGTGGATGTCACTTACAATATCATGGGTAAATTCCATGGGTGGATGTCACTTACAATACCATGGGTAAATTCTATGGGTGGATGAATACTATGGGTGGATGAATACCATGGGTGAATGCCATTTTCCATTTAGATCATTCCTCCCTCCTTAAGAAGAAATGGTCTCCATTGTGTGAAGTTCCCTCCTAAAAGGCCTTTGTTGAATATGAATAGCCACTGAAGAGAAGGGTTTTTTGTGGTTAACCCATAACCTTGATGAACGAATATCCAAGGATAGAGATACCCTGTAATGCTTGTGACGAACGATGATATTGACAGTGTGAGACCTAGAAAATGGACTTCGATGAAGTGTGGGTTTGTGGATGACCCATAACCATCAAAAATGAAGATCCGGGGATAGAGATACCCTATAATGCTTGTGACCAACTGTGATACTAATAGTGTGCAGCCTAGAAAATGGAATTCAATGAAGTGTGGGTTTGTGGATGGCCCATAACCATGAAAAACAAAGATCTGAGGATACATATACCCTATAATTCTTCTGATCAACTGTGATACTAATAATGTATGGCCTAGAAAATGGACTTTAATGACAATAATTTTGTGTGGTTCACCCATAGCCATGATGCTAACCATTGATGAAATAGCGAGTACCTACATAGCCTGGGTGGGAGGGCACATCTCTAAAGAACCCAAGCCAGTTGTTTCTATGCTAAAACTGATGAATGTGAAGAAGGTGCCTACTAAAACGGGTGGGAGGGCACGTCTACAAAGGGAGCTCGCTCCGAGTGTTGCTCCAGATTTAAAATGGGCATAAATCATTAATATAACTCAGAATATTTATTATAACCTATTTTTGGAAATAGAATGATCATTTTGCATATTCCCATGTGATTGAAATCCCTATCTCGACACTCTGGAAACTCAGATTAACGCTATAATTGAAATCTTTCACTCGATGTAGTTTATTATATGGAAGTTTTTAGTGTAGTTCTATTGTAAATTAGTTAACAAAAATTCTTAATGGCTATAGCATTCATGGTTGCCACATGTTTATAAATTTGTAACAATGACTGTAATAAACTTATTGAAATATGTCAAGGGAAGTAGTCTTGCATGTTGTACAATGTTTAATTAAATATAAGTATCAAGAACTGAATGAAAAAATCATAGTAGTATAATTATGGGATGGATTTTTTCATGTAGATTTATAGATGAAGTTTGCATTCAAAGTGTTTGACAATATCTGAAAATGAGATTCCAGGGTTAGGGTCCTTGATATTTTAAAAATTTGCATCCATGAGTTTTTTCATAATGATTCATGACAACATCAAGGGGTATTTATACCATTTGAAACTGTAACCTCCATTTTGATTCAAAAAAAATGAATTTCAGAACCTAATCATAAATCTGAGTGATTTTGCAGATTGTTGTTGCCAACTGTGTTTGCTTATTGTCAAGTTTTTGGTGAAAGTTATATTAATATGTCAATCTTTGAAGTTCAATTTATGAATTTTATAAGTTAAATAAGTTGAGGATAAATCTTAACTAATTGTTTTCAAAATTTGCCTTAAGAAATTATGGTAGCCAAGTGTTTGACAAAATGCCTTAATGGCGATAGATTGTTTGCTTCCATAGTGTTTGAAAAAATGCCTCAATGATTGTAGATTGCAAGCTTACAAAGTGTTTATAAAAAAACCTCAATGTTTGTAGATTGTATGCTTACAATTGTTTTTCATAAGGGTTCAATGGTTGTAGATTTTGTGCATATAAATTGTTAGAGTAAATGTCTTACTAACTATAAGTTTTATGCACTAGAAATTTATAAATAGATTATTTAATGGATGTAGCTTCCTATCTCTACAAGATTTTGTATGAGTGTGAAAATGAACATAATAAGTTGTTGAAGTGTGAATAGAAAATAGAACAATTGTTATTTTCTTTTATCTAAGCTATCATGCAAAAAAAAATGGATTGTTGTTGGAAACAATTTTACAATAACCAATTATGTAGGATTTAAATACTTATGCAAGTGTGCATAATACTTTGTCCAAGCTTAATGTATTCATGGTTGCAGTATTATGCTTTAGTGACTATAGAAAATAACTATTTGCGCCTAATTTTGTTAGGTCCATTGTTTTAATTTGAACGTTTTGAAAATAAATTCCTCTGAATTTGTAATAGTAGCTACTCTTGTTGCAACATTCAAGTCTCATGATTGAAGCAATGCCATTTTGCAAATAATTGTTTTGCCTTAATACTTGGGAATGAGAATTTTTAGTTGATGAAGTTGGAAACGTTGTTGGGTCAACATCTTTTGTGATTCCATTTTTTCATTTCATAAACATATGATTAGATTTTCTAACAAAGAGAGGCATATTCCTTCTTCAATTACCTTGTTACAGGTAGGTTGATAATCATGCCCTTATATGTGAATTTCGTAATAGAAGCATGATATTTTAGTTTCTTATGGCATACTTATGTGGTTATGATATCAAGAGTAAATAAGTGGAACCTATTTAGGATAATCTAGGGGGTCAAATAGGTTGATTAATATTAATGCTCATGCATGGCATTATGATGGAATTTATTTCCAGACTTACTTAGAACTCATGTATAAGTATGAAAAGAGCACATGTTATCTTCTTTAAATGTGAGGAGAAATGTGTTTTGGAATTAGTGTTAAGGGAAAGTTGTCCCTGAATTCTTATGTTATATTCATATGTTAAAATAAATGAAGGAACATGATTACATCACTAGTACAAAATGACTAATTATTTACTAAAAAAACAACTAAAATTTGCATATAAACAACCATTTTTCAGTCGATGACCAATAGTAGCTAATTTACAGTATCTTATAACAGGACCAACTTTTAGCCACTTTTAGCTTAGTCATTAATTGGTTTCCTCAATTTTACCATCTAGTAGTATACTTAGTCATTAATTTGGTCATTAAGTTTTCATTGGTTTAGTCGTTAATTGTCGCAATTAATTACCAAATATACAACAAAATATATTACTATATGAATCCTCGAGAAAACCAATTAATGACCAAAGAAATATGACCAAAATGTTGGTCGTGTTATAAGATACTGTAAATTAGCTACTAATAGTCATATATATACAAATTTAGTCATCATTTGAAACCAATTAATGACCAAAGAAATATGACTAAATTTTAATCATGTTATAAGATACTATAAATTAGCTACTAATAATCGTATATATGCAAAAATTAGTCCTCATTTTAATAAAAAATCTATCATTTGCAGTACTCATTTATCTTTTTTTGGCATTTTCATATTCATTATAAAAATGATTGATATAGTAGTTTCTATTAATTTTATTTAATTCCATTCATAATCATTGTAAATGACTAATTTAGTCATATATACATTTTATTTGTGTTCATTGTTAATTAATATAAATTACTAATTTAGTAGTTTTAGATTGATTTTATGTGTTCATTATTAATCAACATAAATTAATTAGTATGACTTCGCGACTAAATCTTAAAAAAAGTTCATACAATGTGCATGTTTCTCTAATATGATAATGTAAAGTTACATATGTTAATTACAAGACTAAATAATATCAAGTGTGAATAAAAATATTTTCAACCATATAAATTTTATTATATAAAATATCAAGTATTACAATATGAGTTTCCAACTTAATATCGATTGGACTACAATTTACACATGAAACATTGTTTCATCATTTAAAAACATTATCACTACATTGCCAAAGCATTGCAAGTGAATTCACCAACTCTGAAGGCTTGACCATCAGTCTCTATGAGTGTGTCTTATGCAAGATATTGTCCATAAGGGTATCACTAGATAGATTCTCTTCTCTCCCACATTTTTCAATTGTCGCTCCAGTGTTAGTGTTCTCCTCTTTCTTCAATTTCTCCTTCTTACCATCAATATTGAGTTCCTCTCTTGAAAATGAAAGAAGATACAATGTAGAGTATAAGACATGAATGACGATGAGTACTTGAATATAAAATAACGTAGACTATAAAATATTTATATGACATATACCTCAACATTCGATAGTGGCCACTATGCAGGTATATGACCTATATAAATAGAGCAAATAAAACGTCACCATAGAAAATAACACCTTAAGAACTTAGTATTCAACCTTCAACAAAACCTTAGGCAAAATCATACCAACTAAGTTACATGTTAAAAATATCAGGCAATATATAACTTGTGAAAACAAATGGAAAAACAAAAGATTGGTGTAAAAAATATCCTTATTGCTTGTTCTAAAAGTGTAATATTCCCAATATTTGGATATTCTTTTGATTATGACCTATGTTTTTAGGATCATGAGATTGATCCAACATCATATTGGATTATGGAGACAAAATGATTCAACTTTCCAAGATGAGTACCTCACATGGTTGAGTGAAGGTGCTAGCTGTTAGTAGTGTCAAAACCTTAGGGAAGTAGAACACTAAGGCCTAAGATAATATATCACAACTTTTCCACTGAAAGAAAAAATTTCAATCCCACAATGGACTCTGGGAGTACATTTCATTGGATGGATATCACACTCAGAGAGATGATTGTCTGATATAATGACAAGTGTACATATATTGTCACAATGCCCCTCACAATTAGACCCTATAGTTGTCCTATCATATTAATTATATTATACCATTTAATTATAAATTATGACTATCAGATAATTATTAGTTTGAATAATTAATATAAAAACGATTTTTAATATTTTTTTATACATGAAAATATTCAGAAAAAAAAGGTACTTATTGTTACTAGTTAATTTCGAGTGAATATAAATACACAAGAAATTATGGTGCCTCGGTGTTTCTCTAGCGATTATCCACTCATTATACCAATTGCTCCCATGTCCTCTACTGCTTTTGGCGAATTCCTCTTTGACGATGTCCAATGCCAATGCAATCGACATTCATCCTTGATGTTTTTCTCAGCCAAAGGGAAGCTCCACAAATAACTACCAAAAGGTAGCCTCGAATATATTATTAGGGGCCAAAATGTAGTAATTATATGACAAGCCAACAAATACTACATGTTAATCATCTCCCCTTTAATATTGATTAATAATTTCTTTGCATGATCATGTAATACTAAAGCGTTAGGTAGGGTAATTTAAAGTTAGTCATCCATCAATATCACCTTTGATAGTGCTTAATAGTTAATACTTCCTATTACACACACAGTATATCACCAACTTCAAGGATAGCAATATAAACACAACAAAAATGAACTTAAAAGAAATGCTAGGAAGTCGAATGTGACTAATCTCGAGTCAAGAAAATACCAAGCCCTTCACATTAGAAAGGAATTCTTAGGCACTAAAACAAAAAATCCTTCAATTGCATCATTTTCACCTTTTCTTTAATTTCTTTAATTGATAACATAATTTTAGGAAAAAAAAGGTCTCAAAATCCTAACAAATGCTCGAGTTATTGTCGTATCAATTAAACAGAATGGAAACCATTCAATATGCTTTTAACTTGTAGAATATATTGAAGAATATGAAGCTTTATAATCCCTTGTTCCTAATCAAATTTTAATTTGTGGGTTCCAATCAAGTAATCAATTTCCCTCCAAGATAGTTAAGATATCACTTTGGAGAAGGACTTCTAGAAGCATTGGGATAGTAGAAATGGAATTAACTAGGAGGAAATGAAGCACTTTAGTGGGTGCTCCAAAATATTGGAATGCAAATGAAAATTATTTTACACTCCCTCCACACATTTTAAAACAGAAACCATTCAGCCGCATCTCATTTATTTTCCATCTTTTTGTAATATGCTATTCTTTAAGAAATAATAGAGCATTCATAAATATTGTCATGAAAGAGGACTCTTCATAATCCTAATAGTTTGGGCTCTAACAAATAAACAATTTCATGTAGTGAATAAATCTTACATGGTAGAGTTAAGTGATTAAAATTAAAACTTTATTCTTAATCTCATTACTGTTAACACCCAGGTTGTTCCTTTGACTCCAAGGGAATACGGCCTGGGTAACCACTAACCAATCATTGGACCACAGTTTCTAGCCAAACTGTAATCAGAGAGGGCTCTCTTTTATAATTTATCTCTGTTTTGTATGATTTTAGCTAGCTATAAGTTCAGGTTTGTTTAAGTTTTGGTTGGATGATAATTTCAGTCAAGGTGCTTATGCATTCTCCAAAGTGTTCTAGTCCATTGAGCTATGGAGTCAGTGGTCTTTAGTTATTTTGAGTGTTGAGTGATTTGCTGTAGTGATGCTGCAGAGCAGGTTAGTGTCTGAGAAATTAAACTTTCATAAGTGATTGGGTGGGTTGGGGCAGTTTATGCAAGGCAATTAAGAATCTTACAGTAAACTTTTGGAGTAAGACAGTGAGAATATTTGTCACACGGAATCTGTCAAGGGTGCGGACACGACTGACCTTCCTAGAAGTCTAAGACGTTCTAATGACAAACAAGACAAAATGGAGTGATCTTCCTCTAAATACACCTTTTACAACATGAAAACTACAAGTGTTTAGGCTTACCTTATTCCAAAACGCTGTTGTTGAAGTCCGTTCTTGACGATCCGGATGAGCTCCTCCTTCAAGTCAAT
The DNA here is from genome assembly GCA_031772625.1 of Pinus tabuliformis. Taxonomy (NCBI): domain Eukaryota; kingdom Viridiplantae; phylum Streptophyta; class Pinopsida; order Pinales; family Pinaceae; genus Pinus; species Pinus tabuliformis. The sequence goes on along the minus strand of CM062814.1, from coordinate 968,612,045 downwards.
TCCTGCAACCACAAACAATCAAACAATTACCAAGCACTTGCATTTCATATAATAAAACATATATTCAACATGCAGACCAAGGAACACATGAAATAACTCATTAACACAAGCTATTGAGAAAAATAAACCAGTTTGTATTAATAACGAAACAAAGAAACTCTTACAACCTGGCCTTGGTGTTGTGCAAGTTCCTCCCAGGGTCCATCAAGGGTTTTCCTCTACTTTGACAAAGCTCACCCTCTCCCAAGTAGAATCAAGTGAAGACAATCTCTCCTCACAAAGGCTCTAATGGAAGACCTAAATCCTGCAGCATTTACCCAAAGAAAATGTATAGCTCCAACCTCTCTCCTTCTGGCTCAATGCCTTTATTTATAGTGCTGTAAAGAGGTTATTCAGGTCCACTATCAATGGGATCATCCCCCTCTTTGGGTGGGATAGCTCCCTTATTGATGGGATAAGTTCCCCCTTAATAGAGATACATGAACCAACTGGAGGCGCATCCATTTCATCAAACCGACCTCTAGAATGTTCTAGAAGTAACCACAAGTAACTTTTTCAAGATAAAACTCGCGCATTTTGCCTTTTACAGAGGGACGCACCTGTCCCTTAACATACAGAGCGTCCATGGACGCAGATTTTGTGAACATGGTCAGCGTCCCCGCAGGTAAGGCTAGAGAGAACCTGCGACCCCAGAGATAAACATAGTTTTTACAAGACTTTCTCTCTTTTTGAGTTTGAGATGGATAACAGAGGCATGAGACTTGCCTAAGAGGGTAGCATGACTGTTGATTTGAGCCATACTAACTGTAAGTAGTCAAGGTGACATTTTTAGTGTAACAGATTGCCCCCTAAAGTGCGAAGCCTGGAATAGAATAGGGTTTTGTAATTCTAGGAAGGGTGAAGCGCTTTATCATTTCAAGGATTGCCTTGTGGATGGCCTGGTTGGAACCTGCAATTTTCAACACAAAATACATGGATAAGATTATATCATCACTGAGGTAGGCATTCCCATACTCAGATTCAAAACTTTAACTAATGGACTAACTATTCTGATACAGGAATGATCTTGCAGTACATCATTTTTATAGACTTTTGTAGACACAGTATGGACGCAGCCATCTGTTTATGATAAGTCTACATAGACAATGAATACAAAACTCCTCGCAGCCTGGATGGTAGAAACTAGATCCAGGGTCTTCACTTCTACTTCCCGAATTGGTACGATTCTAGCCATGTGATTAAATGATTCGATGTCGAACATGGTAGAAACCACTTGATTACCAGTCAATGATGTAAACTGTTAACAAGCGTGAGAGAAACCACCAGTAATGTCAATGGTCCTCAAAGTACCAAGCACAACCCGTGAAATGTGAATAGATGTTTTGATGTCGAACACTTCACGGAATCCTCTGATCGAAAGTCAATGATGTAAACTGACGTCAAAGGCGAGAAACCTGCCATTGATGCATGCAGACTTCAAGGTACTGTCGATTCCTAAGTCATCTTTCTAGATAATGTGTCGATGTCGATAGAAAGCGACCCGTTGCAGGCAAGCCCGCAACACGAAATCATTGTTCAAGTTGAAGAAATGTTGCTGTAAGGACTGACTCAGGGATGGTCAAATGGATGACAAGTATTTTGCAGATGAAAGTTTTGCTTGCAGACCTCTTGAACACATAACGACACAACAGATGGTTTGGTGACGAATAACTCAAAGTTGATCCCTGAACCCGGTTAAAGATTTTCAAAGTGATTGGTCAACTGTGAGGTAAAAGATTTCCCAACCCAGGTGAAATGAAAAGTGTCGTGTTCAAGAGCGGTAATAAAGTTTCTTCTGAGACAAAAGGTGACAAATAGGTTCATTCTTCTCTCTTTTCCCCCACCATTTCTGGCAAGTACCTCTTTATTTTTAACAAGCTTGAGGAGGATAACATATGCTTGGTTATAAGCTCATCCTTCGGACGAGTCCAACCTAGTTTAAATTCGAACCCTAGGAAGGAGTGGTTCGTTCCTGTTTGTAATTGAACAGGTCCTTTACTGTAAAAGTTTAACGAGCCCAGTATAGGAGAAACTCGGCGTTTTTCATTTTTAGAGAGTCTGAAAAACTTAAGGAAACTCCACGTTGAACTTTTTCGTATATTTGTGTCCCTCAAGCCCGAAAAAGTATAAAATAATACCTGGGGGAACCGCTTGATCTTGCGACCAAGGAGTACTTTCATAATAGTGTCGTTGACCTGAAAAGTAAAAAGCGATCAAAGACACGTCGTTTTATTTCCTTATCGAGTTTGAAACGACAAAAACCCGGCAATCTTTTCCTGATTTTGCGGTCAGAAAAGAGCTAAAAGGGGACCGTCTTTTAATTCCGTTTTAACGAGTGAAAAAGAAACACTCGGCAATCTTTTCATGTTTTAGGAGTCAGAAAAGGGCTTAAAAGATGACTCTGAAATTTTGTTTGTGAAAAATTACAATTTCCCTCGAAATCCCTTCGTCCTGCACAAAAGCGACACATTACTCATACCTGTTTAAAATAGGCAAAAATACATTTGAAAACATCTTTTCATGGTAAAAAATGAACTAATTCATCCAAAAAACCTATAAAAAGACCTTTTACCATGTCATTTTTACCGTTTCACTGTTGAGGTTGAAAAAGGAGCTTTTGACAAGAAACTTCCCGTGGTTGCTGCGGAAAATCTGACCGTCGGAATCGAACGCCGCTTCACCGAGGTATTTTACACATCCCACTCTTCATTTTTATCCGTTTAGTTTTTTGTTTTTGGTCTCTGTTTCATTTTTTGGGGGGGTTTTGGGTTCAAAATGCGCCCTCGGCGGACGCAGGTGCCCTTCGGGTGACCGCGTCCCCCGACTTTTTCTCACACGGGAAAAAGGTCTGGGGACGCAGTTCACCTTCAGGCGAGCTGCGTCCGGACGCCCTGTGCTACAAAGCCGGGGTGCGTCTTCCGAAAGGGCGCATTTCAAAACCCTAACTCTCTAAAACCCCAAAAATTTTCAAATTAATTTCTAATTGACTCTTTGATGTGCAGGACCTAAAACATGTTAGACTGGAGAGAGAGAGAGCACGTAGAGGACGATGAAGCTGCGATTAACCACCAACCCTCTCTGGATGCCTTAAGAACATGTGGATTGTACAAATATTGGACCATACCGGGCATGAGGGGCCAGGTAAGATTTTTGGAATGGCTGGTTGAGCGATGGAACGTTCAAGATCAATGTTTTTACATTGGAGGGCACCAGCTCGAGATAGAGCCCTCGGATGTATACTTTCTCACTGGCTTGCCAAACAGAGGTGAGCAACTCAACCTTGCGGGGACCAGGCCGGGTGGCCAATCCCTTGATGATCTCCGCGAGGAGTGGTGCAGACCAGGGACTCGCCATAAAAAGGGCGTGGAGATAAAGCACATCGCTCTGGCGGAACTTAGAGTTATTGCATTTACGGTCACTAGGATTTGTGGCGCGGCCGCCTTGCACATTGCCTCCGGATCCCAAATGCGGATGGCAGTTGACTGTTACCAAGGCACCATCTTCAACTGGTGCGAAGCTGTGTCGGCTCATATGAAGAGCCAACTAACCAAGGCAAAGAACGGACGACTAAAAACTTTTGGATATGGGCCTATAGTCGTGAGCTTTGCCTTGGAGAGAGTTCCTATGCTGATCCCTCAGCAACTCACTGTTGATGACTTGGGTCCTCGGGAGCCAAAGCTTGTTCGATGGGTTGCGGTGATGGCCCGGCATCCTGACGAGGGTGCTGCAGTGGTTCGATTCTCAGACAGTTACTTCGACTGGCTAGAGGGCCAGCTTTTTGTGATACAAGACTTTCCATATGCCGGAATGGATTTCAGAGGTGATCCGGACATGGTTCTTCCACAGGGAGAACAATGGGATGACAGAGGTACTTTCATTTTCACAAGTTTTCTAATTATGTATTTTTTTATTTTTCATATATATCGTCTCAAAGTAACAGTAAAATTTTAAAAATGCAGATGTTGGACCACAGCGTCCAGCCAATCTCCGGCCTTACGACAGACGACATCCAGCTGCACCGGCACCGGCCCTACAGGATGCGACAGCAGAAGTACTAGCGATTTGGAGCATGATCTAGAGCGTCTCACGGCAGATATACCTGAGACTACTATGGATGATATTCCAATGAGGCTTCAGCGCTTCGTGGTCGCGGTCCCTGGACCGTTTAGGAGATTTTTGCGCAAGATAGCCCGCGCAGTGGTGTCGTACAGAGAGCACCACCAGTGATTGACTAGTCACTTTTGTAGTCACATGTGACATTTTTGACTTTTTGCACTATCATTTTGCCGATCATAAGGTGTGTTAAACCTATGATCGAAGACGATGTATATATTTTTGGACACACTTCTATCTATATATATATCACTATTACCGGCTTATCTTGTTTAACATGTATGATGAAATGTCTTTAAATTTACTTGCATGATTATTATAAATGTCTGTCCAACACTCGAGAAGCAATTGCATCTGCTAATGTATTCAAAGACCTTGGAATATGTTGATATTCAATGTAATCAAATTCACGTTCCAAGAGACGCACTCTCAAAAACAACCTTAATAACACAGGATTTCTAATGGCATAAACTCTATTAAGCTGTAATACAACAAGTTCAGAATCTAACCTCACTATCAAACGTCGAATTCCAAATGAAATAGATTCGGATAATAATTCAACACTGCACTGTATTCTGCAATGTTATTCGTTGTTTGACCGAGGCTTACCCCATGCATAGAAACTAACTCGTCAGAGGGTGAATAGATAACCCAAGCTGCGGAAGAGATATTCCGTGTACTACGACAAGCACCATCAGCAAATCCAATGTATGTTTGGAGAGGCGTCGACATCTACAATATCAAGAGTAAAACCAAGATGAGCCAAAATAATGACAAAAAACCACACTTGCTAAGCTAAGCACACTGACTAAACTAACACACTTGCTAGCTAGAAAGGAAATCTAACCTATCTAAAAATTTCTCCATCCATCATTTTAAGCATAATACCTCTTTAGGTAAAGTCCATTTCTGGGTTTGCCCAAAGAGTCCCCATCAAAATCAACTAACTCATAAGCCCCTTTTGCTAGCTTTCGCTTTACAATGTAGGGCCCATGCCACATGGGAACGAATTTTCCAGCACCTAGCTTATCGTTCGCTTGATCATATAATAATACTAGGTCTCCTTCCGAAAAACTTCGAGGGTTACACTTTATCGTACTGAGCTTTCATTCGTTTCGCGTGAGTCTCGATAGCTAAAGTAGCGTCACGTCGAGTCTCATCTAATTTAGCTAAGTATAACAACCGTTTCTCCTCTTCGGAAGTAGCTGGAAGTAATTCGACAGCCATTTGAAGTGATGGGATTTCGCACTCAATAGGTAACACAGCTTCTAAGCCATAAACTAGCTGAAAAGGGGTGAAACCTGTTGAATTTTTCACTGAAGTTCGATATGCCCATAGCGCCGAAAATAACATGTTATGCCAATTCGTTCGATGGATACCAATGATCCGTCGAATCATGACGACTAGAACTTTGTTGATTGACTCAACCAAACCGTTGGCTTGCGGATAATAAGGTGTAGAGCTATCGTGGCGCAAACCAAGCTGGCTTGTAAGTTCAGTCATCATGACATTTCGAAAATGGCTTCCATGGTCCGTAATGATTGCTTGTGGGACACCAAACCTAGTTATGATATGATTGAATACGAAAAGTGCAGCTGTCTTGCCGCTTGCGTCGAATGTAGGCATCGCCTCGGCCCACTTAGTAAAATAATCAACCGCAAGGATGATATACGCATGCCCCCCGGCCGAGTGAGGGTTACAAGTAATAAAGTCAATGCCCCATTTGGCGAATGGACCAGCGGCAATTATAGGGTGGAGAGGAGCAGGTGGAGCGCGCATCTTGCGATCAAACACTTGACAGTTGTGGCATTTTCTGACGGCAAGGATACAATCTTTAAACATAGACGGCCAGAAATAGCCAGCGCGCAACACCTTCTGAGCTGTGGCATACCCAGACATATGACCGCCACATGCTCCAGAGTGACAATCATTCAAAACTCTCTCAGCCTCATCGTGAGTTAAACAACGTCGAAAAACTAAGTCTGCCCCCAGGCGATAAAGTGTATCTCCAATAATTCTGTATTGCTGGGATTGAAACCGAATTTTTCGACGGTTTTCCTTGGAAGCTTCAGGCCGAAAGGTTTGGGTTTGGAGATAGATGATTATATCCCCATACCACGGATCTACAGTGCTAATAAGAAACAAAGATTCGTCCGCAATGGACTCCTCTGCCACAGTCTCTGTGTCAGCACTCGGGAAATCACACATTAATTCCGCGAAGACTAAAGATTTCTTAGACTTGGACTTCTCAAACTCCAAGTCGAACTCTTGCAGGATGACGATCCATTTAGAGTACTTGCCCCCTAGCAGTTGTTTTGTCAAGATATAAATCATAGGGTTGCAATCCGAAATAACAGTAGTTTTGCGGAGAAGAATGTAGTGACGAAAACGCTGGACAGCTTGAACGGCTGCCAGGGCCAATTTCTCCACATGTGAATATTTTAACTCAGTTGGATTTAAGGTTCTGCTAAGGTAATATATCACATGCTCTGCTTGAATTCATCTTCTTGAACTAACACCATTCCAATGGTGGAATGCGAAGCGGCGAGGTATAAGAAGTAGTCCTGGTTGTAGTTGGGAGGATGCAATAACGGTGCATGGGTCAACGCGTGTTTTAATGCATCAAAAGATTGTTGAGCAATCTCGTCCCAAAAGAATTGTACGTTCTGTTTCAACAACCGTGTAAAACCTTTAGTGACCTCGGCGTAGTTAGGGATGAATCGGCGTAAAAAGTTCGCTTTCCCTTGCAAACTTTGGAGTTGGCGCAAACTCGAAGGAGGAGGCAATTGGATGATAGCCTCGACTTTCGAGGGATCGACGCGAATGCCGGTTTTGGAAACAACAAATCCCAGCAATCGACCTGTTTCTATACAGAAAACACACTTGTGGGGATTCAACCGAATTCGATAATGCCTACACCTCATAAAGATTGCTCGTAAATGGACAAGGTGATCAGCTCGGTGTAAAGAATGAGCAGGTAAATCATCGAGATAGGGTTGCACAATGTGCTTGATGTCATGAAATGCATAAGACATGGCCCGTTGAAAAAGTAGCACGGCATTCTTAAGGCCAAAAGGTAATTTGCAATAAGCAAATGTCCCCCATGGACAAATGAATGCCGTTTTTGGTTGATCGGCAGGTAGAATATTGATTTGATTATAACCGGAGAAACCATCCATGAAGGAAAACATCTCACTTCCGGCACAATCATCAATTATTTGATCGATATAAGGCGTAGGATAGTTTTCTTTTGGACAAGCTCGATTGATATCCCTATAAGATACAGATTCTTATTGTTCCTTGTTTTTTATTGACGGGAACAATATTCGATACCCAATCCGTTAACGGGATCGGATAAATGAAACCTGCTTTCAACAGCTTTTCGACTTCGGCTTTGATTGCAGCTCCTTTTCGAGGGTGAATCTGACGCAACCGTTGCCGAATGGGTTTAGCATCCGGGTAGGTTTTGATTTCATGAACAACAATGGCAGGATCAATTCCCGGCATTTCTTCGTAAGACCAGGCAAACACGTCGCGGAATTCTTGGAATAGGGCCTTGTAAGTTTGGATTTCCTCTTCAGTACATGCGGCACCTATATGAATGTTCTCCTTAATTCCGGGCTTCACTGAAATATCAATGGGAATAGTACGAGAAATATTCCCTAAATTCAGCTCTGAATCAGAATGTTTCGTTGGATCCTGAGCGTCTTTGACATATTCAGCGGTAAAGATAGATGAAAAATCATTTTCAAAGGCATCATCCTTAGGTAAAAACGAAGATCTGTGATGGAGATCTTCCCATGGTAGATCATCTACACTTAGGATTTCGCGAAGTTGTTCGTCAGATGACACTTCTTCGGGAAACGTTATCCGTTCTAAGGGTGAGGTGAAAAGTGACTCTTCACTGACCACATTCATTTGGTCGGTTGAATGAAAGTCGGTAAAAGACATAAGAGCTTCATAAGCAATCTCATACGGACTCAACGGCATAACATCACCGAGTGAGTCTAGCTCAGAGTCAGAGGGAACATACCAAGGATCATCATAAATAATGTTTTCTGACGTGATCATATGAATTGTTGCGAACGAAGGGTCTGCATTGAGTGGAGGGAGAGGAAAAGTTCCCAGTAAACCGGAATCCTTAACTAAACCTACACCAATGTCCCTATAAGGGATTGTCGTTTTACCAACATGCTGGATAGTTTCTAAAGAGGTTGGGTCGGATGAAAAGTATGTCAGCTGATCAATAGTCACGATCTTACCGTTATGTGGAAACTTAATGACTCTGAAGACCGATGAAACAACCGCTGTCATAGCATATGACCAACTTCGACCCAAAAGAAGGTTGTAGTCTAGAGGGGCATCAACCACTTCCACATCCAGACTAACGGTTTTACCTTCGACCCCTATAGGCAATTCTTGTAGAATACCAAACGGACGGAACCCACGGCCATCAAAGGCCTTAAGGATGGTGGGGGATTGGTTCAACGAAGGAGAACCAAGCGATCTCCAACATTGAATCGACATAATACACGTAGAAGCTCCCTCATCAATCACAGTCCGATGAATAGGCCTGTTTTTGACTATCACTGGAATTTGGAAAGCCATTTGATGGGGGAGACGCGGTGTACTACTTTCTAGATCAAAGATCATTAGGTTCGGGTCCTGAACATCGACAGCTCCAATAGCCGACAAAAGCAATTTTCGTTGCGCTGGACATGATTGCAGCACTTCGAGTGCCGACATTGCTGAAGGTGAAACAGCTAAGTCTTCAACAATGTTGTAATTCTGGGCTGCTCTCGCATGTGGGTTGAAAGCAGACCTTCGAAGTACACCCTTGGCGGGCGGCTTAATCACTAAGTCTGGGTTAGGTTTTTCGATCTGTAGTGGATCGGAACCAGGAGTTGAGGTTGATGGGTTAGAGTGAGAAGATTCTGCTTCTTTACCATCAACAGGAGCCTTACTACCATAATCTTGCGATCGAGTCGCAATCCTGACATGAGACATCATCAAAATGGGTTCTTCACTGGCATTCGAAGAAGAACCTATCATCTTATTTTCCTGCTCGGGAAATGGATTCTTTAACACAGCAGGAGTCGGAGAACCTTTGACTATTTTCACTACCTCGGCCCGATGAGGGCAGTCTCTCGTAAAATGATCTTCTTCACAAATAAGACAAGGATAACGAGGTTTGCGTTTTTCGTCATTGGTTTCCGACTTTTCCGTTTTCTCCTTTGGAGCCTTGTCTGCTTTAGCCTTCTTCTTTCCTTTCTTCTTTCCACCGTTTTTGGATTTGGCCGTAGATGACTCTACAGCGTGAATGTCGGCGGTAAGTTCAGGAGGAGAAGACTCTCCTGTCGGAGAATCAGGCAAAGTGATAATTGGAGTATTGGAGGTCTTGGAAGACTTCTTCTTACTCTTCGTAGTCACGATACCGATCATACCATCAGCGGCATGAGATCCCGAAGGAGCAGCAGCGATTTGGTTTGACTTTGGAAGATCCGGAATTTTCTCGTGTAACGTACCCGACTGAGTGTAAACTAAGTCAAGGTATTGTGCCTGAGCAATGACTTGCTCCTCAGTAACTACTCCGGCCTTAGCTACATCTTCAGTAATTCTTGGTAATAATGATTTTACAAACCATTCAGCTAAAATTTGGTCCGGGATAAAAACTTTCACTAATCTTCTTCGACGTCTCCACTCATGGATGTGATCAGAAATGTACGTGGATGTCGATTGTTTTAGCGAAGTTAATAATTCTGTACCATTATCGTATCTGACTGGTAACTGAAAATGAGTTAAGAATGAAGTAGCTAACTGGCTAAAGTTGTAAAAAGAAGCCCGTGGCAACTCAATGTACCACTTGGCTGCGAGACCAATGAGTGTACGCTGGAAAAGACGTAAGCGGATAGAATCATCTGAGATGGAATTTGATGCACACCAGAGGTGGTAAGTCATCACGTGATTAGACGGATCCTCTCCAGACTTACCTTCGAACTTGGGTATATCGCTGGGCAACTTATTTGGCATTGGCGGCCAGAACGGAAGATATTGAATTGGATCGTTCGTTGGGCGCGTCAAGTCGGGTAAATCTAAAGTTGCAATAAATGGTAACTGCCGGTTAGGATCTCTGAAACTCTGAGTCACAATACCAGCCCCAGGAGGAGGATATCCAGGATAACTAGGAACAGGATTCGCATTGGGGATATTATATCCTCCTGGAAAACCAGGATTAACCGGACCGTACTGGGGTTGTTGAGGTGGTTGATAATTGTACCCAGGATACGGTTGATACTGGTAAACCGGTTGTTGGGCAGCTTGCCCAGGTTGATACTGTCCCTGGTACGGAGGTTGAACAAATTGAGGTTGAGTAGTAACAACCGTACTTGTACCAGGTTGACCTGCAGGCATCTGGACTGTGGTTTGAACCGTGGGTCCAGACAACGGTACAGATGTCTGAGGAGCGGTTACAGGGACAGTAGAAACCGGAGCTGCCGATACTCCAGATGTAAGCATGGTAGATGAAGCGGTAGTTGCTGCAGCCGTGTGAGGAGGAGTACTAGGTGCAATTGGCGGCTGAGTAACTACAGAAGTTACAGGGGTCTGAACACTTGACTGGACAGGTTGCGGTTGCTGGGGTGGACCAGGAACTGCAGGTTGTCCTGCTTGAGGTACCGACTGTATACTTGGTTGCGACATCTGTTGACCCTGTGACGGATCCCATGTTAACATTCCAGGGTATTGACTCGTAACAGGTTGAGGATACTGAGATCCATAGCCGTATTGAGGATAGGGTTGATAACTGTAAGGTGTAGTCCCATATGATTGCCCTTGAGGTGGTTGATAACCTTGACCAGGGTATTGACCCGTAGGTTGATAACCTTGAGGTAAATACGAATACTGGGGTTGACCTTGACCTTGAGGTTGGTATCCTTGAGGTTGATACCCTTGGGGTTGATACCCTTGGGGTTGCCATCCTTGAGGTTGCCATCCTTGAGGTTGATACTGATACTGAGGTTGACTTTGGGGTTCATATTGAGGCTGGGGTTGATACCCTTGGGTTGATACCCTTGAGGTTGCCCCCCAGTCACAAATGAAGTACCTTGAGGTTGCCCCCCAGGCATTAACGAAGGTTGCCCCCCAGGCGGTAATTGGCCACCTTGAGGTTGGTTAATGGGAGTTGAACCTGACATCATATAAACTTCACCTATACTCAATGGTACATTACCACTGTTTCCAACTAATAACCCATGATCAACAGGTTGAGGAGATGCTCCCGCAAAGGTACCAGAAAGTGATTGATACCCAGTAGGAACAGAAGGACCGCCATGTAAAAATGATTCAGGACTTTGTGAAAACACAGATGACTGACCAGACATATTTACAGGAGAATGAATTCCTCTGGGTGGAACCGGAGTACGAGGTGTAGAAAAACCTACTGAGTTGTCTAAAAAATTGGTTAATGCAAGGTACCAAGATTCACTTCTAGGAGGACTGTAAAAGATGGATTCACGCTCCCTTAGATCAAGGGTAATTAGATCTTCAGAATCAGAAACGCCTATTTCTTCCTCTGGAACAAGTTCTTCTATGGCGATTAATCCAACAGGAAGATTTTCGGTGATAATTCTTTCTATTCTTGGTGAATCAGGAACACTAGGAGTTGGAGTAACAGGTTCTGAAATTTCAGGTTCTTCGCCTGTTTCACTGGCAGATGAAAAACTACCAGCAAGCTCGGAAACTGTAACAGCTTCGGGATTGTAACCTGTTTCTAATCTTTGGTGATCTGGATGGACTACCAAGGAAGATTCTCCTTCTTCAGGTGATCCTACTCTACTGCCACTAGGAGGAGTTACAAGGACCTTTAACCCTTCTAAATGACCCGGAATGTCTTCAGGAGATTCACCCCGCGATTTACGGAGTTTTCTTAACAAATCTATTCCGGTAACAATCTCAGGAGACTTGCCCCAAAGTCTACGGGACTGTCTCGGTAATTCCGCCACAATTAAAGATTTTAACTACAACACACGAAATCAAAGTAAAAAGTTTCAAATCAAACCACCTAAAGTCTTCTAAAGAACCAATCAAATTTGAAGCACACGCCTAAATAATCTAGAGCGTCAAACCACACACAAACAGAAGTCTTCCGGACCAAAAGCGCTAGTTGGTGATTAGGCCCAACCTCGCAGGATTCAGTACAGAAATAGTGGGTGGAACAGTTACCCCGGCAACCTGCTTAATGAATAGACTGGACCAAGTTCCTCCACTTTAACCGTCTCGAAGTGAAGCGAACCCCCCAGAAAATCCAAGTGAGTATAACCGACGTCTGCTCCAGGTACAGTGGGACCTTCCCTCCACCGTCACCTTGGGTAGAATCCTAGATATTATGGCCACTAAGGTTACCAATCACAACAATCACACCTGGGGGAACAGTCTAGGCTCCAACAGCACGCAAGGGCAGAGTAGCAAGCTCCAATCCCCTTACCGGCTCCTTGATAACAATCCAAGGTTTACCGATAAGTGACCCCTGGCTCCTCGACAATGGTTAATCCGAGGTTTACCGTTTGTAATACGTACTGCCTGGCGTCGTTCCCAACGAGGGAGGAATGATCCCCTCACTGGTTCGGACACGAGCTCGTGTTTCTCCTTTAAGAGGAGCTTTCCCAGAATGTAACTGAAACAATTGGATTTGTTCTACTCAAGATAGACTATCTGTTTGGTTTTGTAGTCTTGGAGAGTTAAGTACTCACCTACTCCAAGACCCTAGCCTAAGCTATGTTGGTGCTTCAGAGCCCTAGAAAAATAAAGATTACTAGATTGATTTTAATTTAAGCGTTACTTTTAAGGTTGTTTCTTAAGTCAAAAGGTGATGGAAGTGAAACTAGTGGTGTGTTGACTCGACTCGAAACCACTACAAAATGCACCTAGAATGATTTATCCACTACTTTACTTTTTCGATGAATTGCTTAACTAAAAAGTTGAGAGAATGCAATCTTTATAAAAGCAACTTCTTAATTGAAGACAATCAAAGAAACAATTCGTTTTTCTTTTCCAAGCATAAAAACATAACTTCTCTTTACATGCACGAAAAAACTCTTTTCTTCTTTTGAAAACAAAAAGCTACTTGAAACAAGACTTTTTAAGAAGATGATTTTGTATTTTTCTTTTAATAAAGCAAGTAAATCTAATGTAACCAAAAATCAATCTTAACTACTCTTAAAATCTATGAAAATGCACTCATAAGCAAACTAAAAGCAAATTTACTCTAAGCAATCTTAACGAGGCCAAAACTAACAATGATTATTTCTAAGGTGTTTTACTTGATCACAATCAAATCAAGGACTAGCTTATTGCAGAATCAAAAACTAGCCAAAACAAAACTCTAATCTTTTTGTTCTTTTTGTAAAATGGAAATCAATACTTTATAAACAAGTAGTTCGAAATTTGACCCAAAACAACTCAAATGACAAGTTGCTCAAACAAGGAGACTTTACGACAGGCTCAACTTCTAAGAAGGTTGACTAACCAGAGATATCTAAGGCTGGACAACTTTCTACTATCAAAGTCACTACAAAGCCTTTCCAAAAATCAAACCCTAGGTCTAAACTTCGTTGAAAACCACTAAAACACTCAAAGCTCACAAAACTAGTTCAGGTGAGAATTCTTGACAGGGTACTAAAGGATCTGGGCAGAAAACACTAAGAAAAAACAAAATCTAAAAGTAATTTAAAGCAAAAATGGAATTTTCTTAACTTTTACAGGAAGACGCAGGCCACCCGTTGTCACAGGTGCGGCCCCGCACTGTGCAGTCGACAACAGCGCGTCCAAGGACGCACTGTGCAGCACACAGAGACTGCGTCCTTCTGGAAAAAGGAAGAAAAACTAAAGCCAACTAAATCTAAAGCTAAGCCACCCAAATACTAATTCTCACAGTCAAAAACCAGAAAATAAAAATGATTTTCTCAAAGCAAAGTTCATATAAAGGAAAAGACTCTCTCATTAATGGATTCCCCAGCGGAGTCGCCAATTTGTCACACGGAATCTGTCAAGGGTGCGGACACGACTGACCTTCCTAGAAGTCTAAGACGTTCTAATGACAAACAAGACAAAATGGAGTGATCTTCCTCTAAATACACCTTTTACAACATGAAAACTACAAGTGTTTAGGCTTACCTTATTCCAAAACGCTGTTGTTGAAGTCCGTTCTTGACGATCCGGATGAGCTCCTCCTTCAAGTCAATTCCTGCAACCACAAACAATCAAACAATTACCAAGCACTTGCATTTCATATAATAAAACATATATTCAACATGCAGACCAAGGAACACATGAAATAACTCATTAACACAAGCTATTGAGAAAAATAAACCAGTTTGTATTAATAACGAAACAAAGAAACTCTTACAACCTGGCCTTGGTGTTGTGCAAGTTCCTCCCAGGGTCCATCAAGGGTTTTCCTCTACTTTGACAAAGCTCACCCTCTCCCAAGTAGAATCAAGTGAAGACAATCTCTCCTCACAAGGGCTCTAATGGAAGACCTAAATCCTGCAGCATTTACCCAAAGAAAATGTATAGCTCCAACCTCTCTCCTTCTGGCTCAATGCCTTTATTTATAGTGCTGTAAAGAGGTTATTCAGGTCCACTATCAATGGGATCATCCCCCTCTTTGGGTGGGATAGCTCCCTTATTGATGGGATAAGTTCCCCCTTAATAGAGATACATGAACCAACTGGAGGCGCATCCATTTCATCAAACCGACCTCTAGAATGTTCTAGAAGTAACCACAAGTAACTTTTTCAAGATAAAACTCGCGCATTTTGCCTTTTACAGAGGGACGCACCTGTCCCTTAACATACAGAGCGTCCATGGACGCAGATTTTGTGAACATGGTCAGCGTCCCCGCAGGTAAGGCTAGAGAGAACCTGCGACCCCAGAGATAAACATAGTTTTTACAAGACTTTCTCTCTTTTTTGAGTTTGAGATGGATAACAGAGGCATGAGACTTGCCTAAGAGGGTAGCATGACTGTTGATTTGAGCCATACTAACTGTAAGTAGTCAAGGTGACATTTTTAGTGTAACAATATTGACCCAGGAGCATTTAAGAATTTCTAGGTGATATTCATACATAAAGAATTAACAGCTACATGAGCAATTAAGAATTCATGTGCATAGTAATCCAGAAGACAAACATTTACAGTAGTAAAAATTGAGTACAAGGTGTAGTGAAACAAGTCCTGCACTATTCTTTCTTTTTACTGCTACCTTAGTATAAGATGAGTATGATTTGATAAACATAAGAAAGACAAGAACAGAGATTAAGGAAAAAACTTGTTATTTAATCGGACAGCACAGGGGTTCTGCATCAGCACATGGAGCATCATCCAGACATCAAATATTTCAGGAAATCATTGAGCTCATCCAACCCTTTGTATTAGATAATTCAGAAAGTGTATAATACATTTGTTTCATAGAGAAAATTACCAACCCCTTATGAGTTACTCAGGGGAGTATATATACAAAATTTACATCAAAAATATCAGCGAATGAGTTAATATCTCATTTATGATATGCTAATCTCTGGAATGCAGTAGCTGAAGGAGTGAATGCTGCAGTAATTCCTTAATGCCTCAGCTGTCAAAATAGTCAGAAGATATTCAGACTTTATGGTTGTTAGAGTCGGCTAGAGATGTGCTGTCTGAAACTTAGATAGCTGTCGTTGTCTGTGTGATGAGTCACTTTTTAGCTGCTTTAACTACTGACACTTGTCATGTTACTTGTCTTGTAGTGACCTGGAGCTGGCAGTGGCCGAATGACTGAAGTTACCGTGGCAAAATCTGAAGCATGAATTGCCACCAATCCTCCTTAGTCATTTGATGTCTGCGCATCTTTATCAATGTTTCCTCGGCCTCTGTATGTCTATAAAGATTGGGAGGGGTTTCAAACAGGTGATTCACTTCATTCTCAATGAAGAACAGGCCTTCAAGTTTGTCATATAAGCTTTGTCCTATGGGAGGCCCTGTTTGTTCAGATGAACTGCCAGATGCAATAATCTGATTTTCAATAGTGGTTCCCATTCTTTTGGCCATTTGATCTGGAGAGATTAGTTTTCCTACACCACTTAGTAAGCTGGGCAGGCCTTTTGCTTGCAGCACTCCCATTTTAACTTTGTATTCCTCCACATCTGCTTGCATCTCATAGTACTTCCTCTCCACTGTTTGTATGTAGTTCCTGAGAGTTAGTACCTTCTTGGCAGAGAGGACAGCTTCTGTTCTGTTGGGAATGCCTATAGCTACCAATTCCTCCCTTTCTTGCCTGTTCAGGAAGTCTATCATTCTGTTTGCCTACTCTGCTCTGTTCCCTAGCATTGTCTTGGCCTTCTGAATTTCTGCTTGAGCTTGGCCCATTAAATCCATCTGCTCATGCATTATTTTTATTGACCTCCATTGTTGTCTAATGGATTGGCCAATTTTGGCCTATAGGATTCTCTTTATGTCGGCCATAGCAGTCTCCAGATTCAGCTCTTTCTCTAAGGCCTTTATCCTTTCTTTTTGGGCCTTTATTTCTCTGCCTTGTTCTGCTACAATCACTTTGGACTTGTCATACTTGGCATCCAGTTTTGCCAAATTCTCCTTGGCCTTCTTTATTTCATCTGCCTGGATCTCCATTGCTTTGACGACCTTGGTCAATTCCTCTACACTTGGGCTGGCATCTGGAGTTGCTGCTGTTCCTGCTGCTTCTGTTGTGGGGGCCACTGCTGCCCATGAAGTTGCTGCTGTTGTTGAAGTAGTTGGAGGAGCTTGGGAGGTGGATTCTGCCTGTTTATCTTGTAATGCTCCTTCCAGCTCTCTCTCCAATTCCCTGATCCTCTGGTCTTGCTACATTAGGAGGTCTAGTTGGTCCTCAGCCTATTTCTGCTTTTAAAGTTCTGCTGTTTGAGGGTGCTCTGTGGGCTGCAGCTTCAATCTTTTCTTCAAGGCATTGAGGTCATCATCTTTCTTCTTCATAAGGGCCTTCACACCCGTTGGATCACTAGGATCATGTCCTAGATCAATGATGATCTCCTCAAGAGACTTTATTCTATTATCTTTGGCCTGAGAGGACATTCTCTCAAAATCCAACTGGGTGTTGGTGTTTTTTAGGGACTCTTTCAGCTCATGGGCCATGGTGGCCTTCTCTACCAAGGTTGCATAGACCATCTCCCCAGCTTGCTTATGGAGTTCAATCTGGTCCATGGGATGTATATCTCTGGCTAGGACCTCCACCCTTGTCTTTACAAAATCTGCAGCTGTCTTTGGCTGTGGCCCTTTGGGCTTAAAGTGACTGAACATTATCTTTTCCTGCTGAATGTCATATACCAACATTAGCCTTTCTTGCTGGGCTGGTGTTGCATCTATGAATTGCTTGTATACCTCAGCCCTTAGCAGCTCATTTTGATCCTTTATTTGTTTGAAAGAAGCCTTGGTGCTCTTGGGCTTCTTGCTTTGTTGGGAAGAAGAGGACACCTCCAAACCGAGCTGTAAAGTTTGCTCCTGCTGAAAGGAGCTTGTACCTGTATGCTGACTGCCCTCCTTGTCTTTTCTTGTACTGTCCAAGACATCTTCAGTAATGTCTTCTACCTCTGGGGAGTCTCCTCTTTGCCTTTTGGCTTCTGGCTGGTGGGAGGATCCACTGAGAGGAGTGGACTCTTCTCTATCTCTTTTTGTACCCCTTTCCTCATGTGCTGGGGTCTGCAAAATTGGGGCAGTTACTGGCTCAGTTGGTGGGGGTGGAATTTGCAGTGCTGGAGCTGCTGGTAGCTCAGTTTGTGGAAGGACAGTTTTCCCTTGCTGCTGTTCTTGCTGCTGCTCACCTGAAGGGGCAGACTTTTCCTTCATTGTTTGTTCTTCTGCACCCATTATGCCTTTGCCTTTGTCTGTCACCGGTGCTGATGTAGAGGGTGCCTGTGGTGCAGTCCTTGTGGCCGAGGTCCCTTCTCCCACTGAATAAGGCGGTCTGAAAGGTACCTGCTACACATAGTCTAGGTCAATAGTTTTTTCAAGCTCCCTCCTATTCTTTAGCATTGTCTCTTCCTCAGTTAAACTTTCAACTAGAGTATCCATCTGCCATTCCTGCAGGTTGGCATAGTTTTCAATGTGCGGGTACTGGCAATGCTTAATGCCTATAAGCCTATACTTGTTTCTCCTAGCAGTGATGAAACCTTCAGGGTCATAATGGACCCACCGAAAACTATAGGACAGCTTGTATTTATCCTTAAGGATTAGGTCTGCATCTTCCCACCCTTCTTTCTTGTTCATGATGAAGGGGCCCAACTGGTGTTTAAACTTGAGGTGGGCTTTCTTTTTGGCACTATGGAAATGGGTGAGGTCGGACTGAATCAACTGCCTGTAATACTCCAAGGCAAATAACCTCATAGGTACATATTTTGGGAGCCTGTATGGACAGAGCTCACAGCCATAGATCCTAATGACAGTATGGTTCTCATATAGGTACCAGTCACCTATTTTATATTTTTTGGAAAGCTGCAGAGCTTTCTTGATCTCATTTGATATTCCGGGAGGAGGGGACCTCATCAACAGGCAAGAGACTGGGTATACAAATTGGTCAACAAATTCACAGTAGGTATAGGGTGAATTTGTGACTTTGTGATAGACAGAGGTCCAGAAGATGACAGATCTTCTTTCCCCTCTGTGATCCAGCCTTCTGATGTAGCATGGGAAGGCTTCAGAATGATAGTACATGAACAGGTGGTAAATATAGGCCGAGTACTTGAAGACCCCCTGTCTGTCCACTCTGCTCAACTGATCATGAATCTTGTTAGCTATGAACTTAGCAAAGTTATATTTGCGGGCAGGGGGTTGGCGTGGGCTGTAAGCAGATAGAAATACCAGCATTGTTTTATCCACATACTCACTGTTTTTGTATCCCAACACATAGGCAATCATGTCCAGTAAAAGCGTGCCTACATCATTGAAATGGACATCCAGGTAGGGAGGTGGCCCTGTAGGCTGGCACTCAGGTCTCATGAATGTCCTGGTGACCTTTTGAATCTCCTCACTGGTCATCTTTTCACCAGTCTCCAGCAAATAGTTCATGGAAAATGGGATCAACAACTCTGTCTGATCAAAATGTAACATTTTGTTGATGGACTCAGCATTAATGTAAAAAAGGATCCTCCCAGATGGAGTGCTAATAGCTCTGTGTTACACATCATAGTTTTCAGCACATAGGTGAATGATTTCAGAGAAGACATTTACAGCTGGGAGACAATAGTATGGTAGGTTTGACTCCCATATCCCATGTGTACCATGACCATCCTTATAGTCCTCTCTTAATTGACAGAAGGTCTGCAAGAAGTCCCTGCTACCCTCAAAGTCTTCTATAAGATAGTCCTTGTCAGCAAATGCCAAGGCCTCCAGCTCTTTATTTGGTGGATTTAATGGAGCCACACTGAGGGATGAGGATGCAGAAGCAGCCATTATATCATTTGATTTTGAGTAAAAAGGAGTTAAATGGCTTGCCAAGTTTTAAGAGCTCAAAATTCGAGGTCAATTGTAGTCAATGCCTAAACTGTGTCTTATAATGAAAAACACACAGTCTTGTTTCTGCAGTTTTTAGCAAGTTCACAGGGATTGTGAACTGCTCAGGGCAATTTGCAGAGGGTATGAGGAATTATTTAGGTGAAAGGCTCAGCTGGTGTGTACACCCGGCAAAAGGGAACAATGTCGGGCGCTTCAAAGGTAATTTCACAATTTTTACCCATAAATTGACTGTTTCTGTGTCTAATTACAGAGCTGGGGCAATGTAGATTGCCTTGGCTTACTTTAGGTAATAGGTGTAGAGCTTCTATGAATTTCAACAGGTATTCTAATGGTAATTTACAGAGAATTGGTAAGCATGGGCCAAACAGAGGAATTACGGTGAATACCTGGACAGAACGCTTAGATAGCTTGCGGGCCGTACTCTGAAGGTTGTAGTGATGAATCTGAGCGGTTGCAATTTGAATTTGGAGGTCTGGAGTCACTTTGGCAGCTGCAACGGCTATATCCTTCTTCACGCGAAAATGACATTGAAAATGCCTCAAAACATGACTTTAACGATAAAATTCGGAAAAATAGGGTAATTGGCGCCTTTCCGCTGATGACGTCAGCATGATGTCATGGCGGGCCCGGGTACGAAGGTGACGTGGCTGCTGAGGTGTAGGCCAGGGTGGCAGGACACGTTGGCGGGTGGATAGGGTGGCAAGGTTACGTGGAGGGCCACACGGCGCAGGGGCGGGGAAGGGCGCTACGTCAGGATGACGCAAGAATGACGCAAGGGGGAGGCGGTAACGGGATGGTGGTAAGCGGGTTCCCCGCACCACCTTTGGGCAAAGGCGGTATCGGGGAGGGGGGCTCCGAACAACCCCACCGCCTGCCACGCGTCCCTTGTACGGGGTGGAAAACCGCTTTCCCCGGACGCTAAAGGTCGGCAGGTCGGGGGGTGAAAATGACCGCCCACCGTTAGATCTGGGCGGCAGAGATCGGACGGCTGGCGGGTCCTCCGACAGATCGTGCAGGTTGGGGGGTCCCGCTGGTTTATTTAAATATTCAATTAAATACTTTTGGCGGAAAACTTTAGGATTGAGGGTTTTCGTGAGTTTTTTGGGGTTTTTGGGTTAATTTGTGAAAAAAAGGGTTTATGGAGGGCTTTAGCAGAGGTGAGGTTAGGGCTTATGGAGAGGTTATTACTCCTAACCAGGGGTTAGAGTAATCCCTTGACAGGGTTGAGCATAGTCCCAGGTGGACTAAAGTCTCCCTTAGACAAACCTATTTAGCTATAATGCTAAAAGGAGGATATTTATAGAATGCTTGGGGGTTTATACACCATAGTGTTATTATAGTAGGGAAAGGGGACCATAGGGGACTTAGATAATAGAGTTAGGGGTTAATATGGATAGAAGAGGTGAATGAGGAGTGAAATGACCAGGTTTATTTGAAAACCACTTAGCTGTAGGAGTAGATCAAAATGAAAAGATTTTTAGACAAGAAATGTGGCTTTTAAGGGACTAAGAACCCCCATAAAACCATGAGTTCTTCCATGAATCTCCACTGATGATGGGATGTTAGTCATGAATGGGAAGGGGGGAAGAAAGGAGGTTAGACATGCTTCTTTTCTTTGCTACCACCTGATAGAGAAGAAGGATTTCTCAATCTATTGACTTTGCTTTGTGAAAATAGGCTAGCTCATCTTCAATTTGCAAGGAATGACACTTCTGCAACCCCATCTGCCTACCCATCTACTTGCCTAGCATTTTTTGTTTCTTCTTGGAGGGTGCACTTCGACTTGCAGACCCTTATTTGCCTTTTCTTTTCTCTGGCTTTTTCTTTTGTTTTTCTATCTACTTCTACCCTTATTTCTTCCAAGGTCCCAGATTAAGCAGTTGGGAGCCTTTCTTCTCTACCTAAGCTACTTGTCTGCCAAGATTAAATAGTTTGGACAGACTTTTTTCTCTATTCTACAACTGGAAATTCAAAACATGGCATGATCCAGATTAGGCTGTTGGACCATCCATCAAAATTGAGACAACATCAAGCTATATACGCAGATTGTTTTCTCTTGGAAATATGTGATCTTTGCATGGTCAAAGCAGAGCATATTTGGAACTTTTCATTGTCAATCATGAAATATGAAACCTATTGGTATAGGTAGCTAACAGTGGCTCCACATGGGGATGGTTTTTCATTTGAAAGACCAAGAACACTTTGGAGAATGCATAAGCACCTTGACTGAAATTATCATCCAACCAAAACCTTAAACAAACCTGAACTTATAGCTAGCCTAAAATCAGTACAAAACAGAGATAAATTATAAAGAGAGAGCCCTCTCTGATTACAGTTTGGCTAGAAACTGTGGTCCAAAGATTGGTTAGTGGTTACCCCGGCCGTATTCCCTTGGGAGTCAAAGGGAACAACCTGGGTGTTGACAATTACAACAAAAATAAATTCAATCCTAACTAGTTGAGATCTAACAAATCAAGAATTTCATGTAGTGAAGTAAATTTACATGGTAGATCCCAATTATTTGCAATGACAACTTTATTCTTGATCTTATTACAACATAGATAAATTCAAGATTACATACATATTTCCTTATACGAGACAAACTTTGAACACATTCTGATATTTCATAGAAATATAATGATACGATTTACTTGTAGGACATGAGAAATCTATCTACATCTAACACCCATCACTGGACAATAGTGTTATTAAGACACCATTTCATGGCATTAGAATCGTGTAGATAGTGTTATATAGATACCTTGCAACACCTATTCAACACTACCTTCAAGCTTCTGATTTACTTTAGTAGCAAATACTAGTGGGATTTCATTAAATACAACCCGACAAAAGCCATTTATGATAGTTTTCATTGCCTTCTTTGGATATATACCCCTCTGGAAATAGAATAACTGATATTCCCCAATTTTTGAGGTACTTGCTTCATGTTCAACATGGGCTATTGGGTTCTTCACGTTGAAAAGGTTGCAAATATTAGATGTATAATGGAAACAAGCATGCAATTCAAGGTTGATCCTAAAGTCTCTTGGGTGAATTATAAAACACCATCTACTTAAAACATGATATATGGTAGTAACGAAAACCTACCCAAGATCCCACTAAGAATTCAAAATGTTTCATATAGGAGATGTCTTAAAAAATATCAACTATTTAATTGCATAATCACACTAAAGTAGACAAATCTTTAAAATTTTGAAAAGTGTGAAAAAAATGGAATTGGAATATTATAGTTATGTCACATTAGATATAGCTATGTAAAATGTAACTTCTATATAAAACATGTAAAGGTAACTTCTATAGCTACATGAAATGTAACTTCTATATAAGAAAATGGAGTTGGAATATTATAGTTATGTCAGGGTAGATATAGCGAGTGAAATGTAACTTCTATATAACATTCTAAATATCCCTTTTTCAGTGATTTAAGAGACTAACATTTTTTTTTTATCTTCGGTTAATAACTTAATACTCCACCAAAAATAGCGTTGAATTGATTCTTCACCAACCAAGGGGAAATTTTAAACCAATTTGAAAATACTTACTCATTCCCTTGCCATATATCTGATATTTTATGTGTAATGTAACTTCTACATATTTGACAATTTAAATGTAAAAAGTTACCCCAATTGAAGTTATAAAATTAACATATGCACAATAAGATACAATATGCATGAGTTATAAGTAATATGGCGTTTACATGTTATATCAAGACAAACTTTTTCTCATCTCATTAACTCTTCTCTTATAGTTGGTGATGGATATAGCCTTTAAAATTATGAGCCATCCTTGTCGTATATTATATTTAACTATGCATATAGCTTTTAAAAGCATCAACTTTGTTTGTTATTTTATGTACAGTCAATTTAAATGGAAGTGCTCATAATTTTATTCAATATTATCTTGTACCACTGGAAATAAAATGATGTTCAGGTAGTGTTTCTAGTGATTTTAAAACTTGTTTTAATTACCTAAATTTAGCCTATTTAAAATAAATAGGGGTGGTGTTTCTAATTATTTTCAAACTTGTTTTAATTTCCAAAATTTAGCCTATTTAAAGGAAATAGTTGCAATGACCATCTTATCATCAAGTCAGTAACTTTGCTTAAGGGCATCTTCATGACATCCACTATCTCTAAAAATTACGAAATATTAGTAGTATCTTGCACTAAATAGACAATGTTGGCATAGAATATTTATTGATTTTTTTACTCTGTGTCACGAAATTATATATTGATAGTTTATGATTCTTGGTTTCGATTTCCATGCTAAGACTAGATTCATCATGTCTGTTAGGATTTTTAGTTGTGCACACATCATATTGCTCACTTCTAATTATATAAAAAACAAAGAGTATGCACAATGACATGTAGTGATGTGGGTGTCTATTTTACTCAATGATATGCTTGATCTTTTAACCCATTCCAATCCTACCACAATGAAATTACAAGAGACAAGGACACAAGAAGGACTAATAATAAATGAATTTAGAGACTTTAGAATGCAACTCAAATTGTCCCTGAATGTAACGATAAGTATTTGTAGCTTTGTGGTCAGTGATGAGCATCGAATCACACTGTGAAAAATTCCTTGCAAAATGAGAACTTGGTTTCACCTGCAGTAATCCTTTGTAGTAGTTGCTTGATTTTCCTATAGATATCATTTTAGAAACAGTCCTACTCTTGCAATTCTTCCCTATATGGATCATCTTTTCCCCCCTATTGATAGTTATTTTTCAAGGCAACAAAATAGAACTCTCCAATTGCATCATCGCCTTTCAAAACAATTATTGAGTTTTTCCAAGTGATTGTCGAACTAGTCTGCACTTCGGGTCGACGAAATCCTTGATTTGTCTCCATTGCACAAAACAATTTTCGTAATAAAATTATAAGTCTTGCATCTGCATTCCTCGTCTCTGACATACCAATTCTTTACAGTGGAATTCTCTATGATTGCTCCCTCGGTGTAATAGAGATCCACTATTGTGGTGTGGAGATGATTGGTGTCATAAAATGGTGCAATGCATCCTTCAATATATGTCACAGAACTCCTCTCACCTCACAAAACGCCTCTCATCTACAACAATAAAAATCCTCTCAAACTCCCTGGTCTCCATTTCATTCATCATGAAATAAGTGGATATGTCCATTGGTGACAAAGTGTGCTTGGGGATTTAGTAGAAGGAGCTATCACTAAAAAAAAACACAATGCAACATAATAGTTATCAGCAGGAGGAACAACCCTGCCAAGCTACTTCCTAACTAGATCAAGATACCCCTAAATTACCTCTTGTAATGAATAAAAGATAACCTTAACCAGCTATAGAGTCTACCTATGCATGGTAGCAATGAAAACACTGTCTAAAACAACATCTACAACAACATTGGTCAATCTCTTCTTCTAGTCCAGGGCATGCCCAGTTTTTGAAAAGCATCAAGCAAGTTAGGGTCTACCTCATCTATCCTCCTCTACTTCTTCTACTCTCTCTATTTAGGTTCAAAATAATAGAAAAGGTCTTGGAATTGATGGGTGCATAAAAGTAATTAGACCATTTGGGTTCTTCCATTTCTAATCATTGTTTGTAAGCATTGAGGCTAAATTGAAAAATCCATTCAAGTTCCTTCTTTTTAGCTAAAACTAACCTAAGATTTGGAGAGTTGTAAGGTTTAATAGATCTAAGTATATTCTAATTAAAATATAGTATCATGGTTTAAAACTGTAGGCATTGAGGTCAGAATCTAAGGATGAAACAAAAAGGATTTTATGTTGATCATTACAATAAATTTTAATTTCATGTAACAAAGTTTGAGGAAGGTCTAGTATTTGCATCCTACTAGAAAATTTTCTTGCATCACTCGAGCCCTTTGAATTTGGGCATGGTAGAGTCCATTACAAAAACAATCAACCACTAAAAAAAGGTGAAAAGAAGAAATAAAATTTCATGCGTTTTGACCCTAGAAAAGTTAAGGAGGAGTGAACCAATCTGTACAATAAGGACATGCAAAATATTTACTTCTCCATTGTCTTTTGATGAATTTTTTGCTGCAATCAAGATATGCATTATTATAATCTAATCATTAAACCCTTTATACAATAAGGACATGCAAAATTCTTACTTGTGCATTGTCTTTTGACGAATTGTTGGCCAAATCAAGATCTATATTATCATAATCATTAGACCCTCAACTCTAGATGAAATTTATGATTTGATCATATAAACCCTCGAAATTGTTTACCCATAAGAACAAAAATCATCTTTAGTAGAAAGGAAGAACTCTCCATAGTCCAAATTCATACCCATGTACAAATGGCCAAAATATCCACGCCCAATGACCTACCATTCCTCCATCTAATCGTTGATGCTCTCCTAAGGTGTTTCCCATGCAAAATCCATCTGGGTTTTGAATCCCATGAAATCCATAATCGTGTTGATGGTATTCCTTCTTCTGGCATTTCCACACAGATATCAACAAGGAAGAGAAAAATGTAGTGCTACAATGTGATGTTGTAATCTGTAAATATTTTATTTGAACCCAGGGCTAAACTGGTAATGAAAAAGAAAAGAAATATTTATAATATAAAATAAAATATATAAATTTCAATTTGGTTAAAGAATTTATTTTTAATAGGAATTTTTTATTTCTGCCTAAGGCACTAAATTAAAAAGAAGAATACGAAGTTAAAAATGATATTGGGATGAGTGTAAATATTTAAATATGGCCTTAATTAATAATAAAAAGTTAAATTAATAAAAATAATAAAATTCAATCTGTTATATGTTGATTTTGTTATTAACTTGTGAATAGGATTTGTTACAATACCATGGGCCAATAGCATGGCTTATCAATACTACAAGTCCAAAAACCATAACTTATTTCAAAACCAAAATAGTTTATAACAGTATGACAATATTCTTAACCGTGGATATTCACCCCCACATTACCGTAAATATTATCAACGTGTAAAAAATAGCCTTTGTTACAATACCATGGGTCAATACCATGGATTGCTAGTACCACATGCCCAAAAAACATAAATTATTTCACAATCAAAAAAATTTATAACAATATGACAAAATTGTTAACCATGGATATTCACCCCCACATTACCACGGATATTAACTTGTAAATCAGCTTTGTTACCATACCATGGCCCAATACCATGGCTTATCAATACCACATGCCAAAAAACCATAACTTATTTCATAATAAAAATATTTTATTTTAATTTAATTTTATAACATTTTTTAATTGAATCTAAAAGGGAAAATGTTACAATTTGAGATATATCTAAACCCTCTATCCTCACCACTAATAAAAATATTCCTATAGAAATTAAATTAAGGTTTTAATAAAATTAAGCTAAGATGGATCTATGCCGATTCTTTCTATATATATATATATATATATATATATATATACACAAACACACTCTTAATACGCAATACACACCCTTAATACACACTCATGCACTCAAATATCATGGAACACAGAATGCAGAAGTTTTGAACTTAAAACTCAAAGAGAAATTCATTCATATTATAGAAAAACAAGGAAATTTGCAAGTGTCTTTAGCTGAGGCTCATGCTTCTTTATATAAGATGGACCCTCGGGGTGTTGCTCTAGCTTTGGGATCTTTCCCCTTCCCCAAGGATTTTTCATTTCACATAAAAACTTAATGATATGATACAAAGTGGAGATTCTGACTGGGGGAATCCATGGTAGCCATAATGCATGTACTAAAAGGTTATATACAGTCGATGTTTCTTCACAGAAGAAATCATATATGTATGAAAAGTTGATACACAATGGATATTCGAATATCTTGAAACCCACGAAAGAAAAACTATGTACAATTATTATTGACATAGAGGATATTCCTTTTAGTGGAACCCTCGAAAGCCTAAACTAAAGTAAACTAGGTACAATGATTATCAACATAGAGGAGATTCTTTTAAGGAGAACCCTCGAAAGCCTAAAATAAAATCTCTTTGAAGATTTGGCCACCAACCTTTGGGGCTATGGTCAGATTCATAGTCAGGATCATAGTGAGACTTGTATTCTTCAACATACCTGTCAAGTCTTAACCCAGGAAGTTGTTGTAACCATGATGGTTCGCTTCCGAAGCTAGATGAAAAAGATGACAATCACATGAACGGATCTAGCTTATCTAGGGGAATTCTGACTTCACCAAAATAGTCAATTTCAATAGTAAAATTATAGCCTATAGGAGAATTACTATCCTGGTTGATCTTCATGTTGGCGCCCTTATATAATAAATCAAATTCAAATATATCATATCTTTACGCTCCATACTACATGTCATTATCCAAAATAGAAAGGGAAAACTATTGATAGAGCCTGCGATGATATTATTTTCTGGGAACAAATGAAACAAGTAGGGGATTCATCCAACTACTCTAATGACTGAATAGAGATATGATTTCTTCACAATACATGATGATTGAAACTCTTTCATAGGCACAAGCATATTGAAGAATGGCATAATAATCTATCCATCTTAGACTAGGATCATAAATATAAACAAGTTTGTGATATGGATATCTTATTGAACCAAAATAAGCGCGGCTATTGTTGATAGGTGCTAATGGAATATCATAGTTGTGTATTGTATCTAAGAGCCAAAACCATTTCTCAAGAATTATCTTCTGGATTTCCATGGGTAAAGACAAAACATTTTTTAAAAGACAATCCACACAAAAAGAATAATGGCAAGAAGAGAATAATGTAACTTGGGATTTGTTCTTGGAGGATGATGAACATTCACCAAATTCAAATTTTTTAACTGCATATTTTGTCTGTATAATTTCTCCTTCCTTGGTCATTAAATATGCAAGATAATTCTCTTTACCGCCTTTATATATGACATCAAAATTATATCCATCTAACCATAAAGCCCATCTTAAAACTCTGGAATTACCTTGTTCTAGCAACTTTTTGTTTTGAATTATTTCTTTCATGTGCCTGAGATCTGCCTTAACAATGAAGTGGACACTTTTAAGGAATAACCTGAATCTTTTTATACCTTTCTTTACTGCTAGAATTTCTTTATGGGAAGAAAGATAAGTTTTTTCAGCTTCTGAGAATGTGCTAGAGGTATATACACATACTTCATCCTTTTTTCCATGTTTCTGCAATAATATTGCTATCCAACAATAATTTGAGGCGTCTGTTTCAAGAATGAATGGTAGGTCACTATGGGGAAGAGCCAAAGGTGGTAGCTGTTTTATTTTATGCTTTATGTTTTCTTACTGCTTTGGTCATCTGGTCATTCCAACTGCTGCCCTTTTTAATCTTTGTTGCAGAAACTTTGTACCTGTGGCCTGCTCTAGATAAAATTGCCTGATGTAGTTCAAACATCCTAAAAATCTTTGCACAATCTTAACATATAGAAGATAGTCTGGAAAATTTGATAAAGAATTCAATCCATGTGGTTGTAATTCTATTTTCCCTTGGGATATGATTAAACCCAAGTACTCAGTCCGGGTTTGTGTGATGATAAACTTATCTGGGGAGGCAAAGAGAACTAGACCATGCTTGAAAAAAACCTAATAAAATTCCTCTAAGTGTTTCTTATGTTCACTAATATCTTTGCTGAAAATTAACAAATCATCTATGTAGACAATAATAAAAGAATCATCTTTAAAAACATCTTCCATTCTCTTTTGGAATTCTGATGTAGAATTCTCCAAACCAAATGGCATAATTGTCCATTGAAACTGTCCTCCAAGTACCATGAATATTGTTTTATATCTATCCTCAAGATTAATGCCAAATTGCCAAAACCCACTTTTAACATCAAACTTACTGAATACATTTGCTTTGGCGATCTTTGATAACAACATTTCTTTATTAGGCAGAGGATATTTAATGGGCACAAGAGCTTCATTCAGATATTTGTAGTTGATAACTATCCTCTTTTTTCCGTGTTTTTGTTATGAGTGCTTATTGACATAAAAAGTTGGACAAGCCCAAGAGTTCTTGCACAGTTCTATCAGTTTTCTTTCTATCAAACTGTTAATTTTTTCTTTGCAAAAAGCTCTATTTCGGATGGGCTCATGTGATTTGTTGATGTCTTTTGTGCTTTAAAAAAGCCTTCTTTTTGGAATGGAAGTGAAATAAAATACTTTTCCTTGAACTAGAATACGTTAGGGTGTTCTTTTGTGCAATCATTTTTCAAATTTGTTTACAATATCAGACAAAATGGTAGGGCCATGGATTTCTGCATGTTTGACATTTTTTTGGATCTTGGAAAGATCTGTTACTACTTCATCAAAATTTCTTACCTCATTAGGTTTTATCGTGAGTGTGTATTTACTTTTAACAGGGACTTGCACCTTGTCTCCTTGAATGTTGAAAATTATCAAATTCTTTTCAATGGTGATTGGCATGAATTTCTTCATAAAATCATGTCCAAGTAACATATCAACACCAGTATCATAATTATATAAGGCGACATATACTTCTTGTGAACCTAAGAGTATTTGGAAGTGTGGAGCAATATATGGGATTTTTATTAGTTTTTTCTTAACTGCTCTAAACTAGACTTGAGTGGGTTTCCAATAGTAAGCAGGAATGGACTTGAATTTGTAACATCTTCTCATAGCTCCAGTATCAATCTTAGCATCAAGAGTATATTCTTTGTAGTCTAGAACATTTATTTTTATAGGGATGACCATCCTATCATCAATACCACTAATGTCATGAATGTTTTCATTATTGTATTGACTAGATGATAGTAATGGAGATTGAGAGGAAAGGAATGTAAAAGAAACAAACTGTCAATTCAGACTATCAAGTTCTTGCATGTTGGCTTGAATCCGTTGTGCAAGATGCTTCATCTGGTTTCTATCTCTTTGGATATATTCTTCTACCCTTTTAATTTTATCCAATAATTTTTCTGCAGTATTATTTGTGGATTCTTATGATGCTTCCAGTGTTATATTCCAATCTGCAATCTCAAACTCTTCTCCATCAGTTACTTTGTGAGGAATAGAAGCCTGCAAATGGTCAATATTTTCTTGGAGATGTCTTCGAGGAATAATCAAGCTGGGATGAAGAGAGGGTTTTTGTCTCTAGATTTCTTCAATTTGATGTTGGAGATTGTAAAATGAAAACATAAAACAATTAGACAGATATGTACATTCGCCGATGTCACTATTACTGTCTGAAAGAGAAACCTTTTGGAAATTTTCATCAATGGCATAGCTATTATATGAATCAGTACTATGTATAGAACAACATTTAAAATCAGAATCAGTCTGGGAAACTATGTCCCAGTTAGCAGGGTCATAAGAGGATTTAAAAGCTTCTGCAATCTTTCTCTAGATCCCTTTCTTTCCTTTGTTGGGGCATCTATTAGCCCAATGACTAGTCTGACGACAAATTAAAAGCATTTGGACTGCTTAGTTGGTTTAGACCTTTCCTTGAAAATAAATCTTGATCTTCTAGTTGTGGGAGATTTTGACCGATATTTCTTTTTCTTAGTAGGAGGTCTCGACCTATAAGAACACTTACAACTTTGCTATTTTTGAGAAACCTTTCTAGAGTGGTTCTTATAACACCCAAAATGATATGTTTCAGTAAAGGAGTCACAGATCATGGGGCTGAAATGCAACTTATTTTTTACACTTTTATGAGTTTTGTTGGCAGCACATTCATTTTTCAGAATGGTAAGAATGTGTTGGTGAAAAGCGGCTAGTGACAATGTATCTATGGCAATGTGTTGTGCGGATAGTGACTATTGAACTAATATAGGTACTTTTCCTGGCATGGAGGCTATGTAGTGCCTAAGATAAGCCACATTATGGTGATCAGGTATTTTACAATAATGAATTTTCATTGTACAATAATATTCTGACAATAAATCTAAATTTCACAATCTTTGACTCATAAACATTTGGGCATAATGTTCACTACTCCCAGAAATTCATGGGAGAGAGCCATCAAGATAGCTTTCAAAGGATCATCATTTTCAAGAATTTCTATTTTCTCTTCTTTCTTAAGAATTTCCCACCATAGTCTGGCATTCCCTGTTAGGTTCCATGTGATTAATATGAGTACCTCTTTCCATGAAGCTTTAGTTTCTGATTTCTTCTAAGAAGCCCATGCATTAATCTGTTGCTGGAGAATTAATGTCTAATCCATATTTAGACAATCAAAATTGATAAAGAAATTATTGTTTTGATTTCCAATTTTTTTTTGGACATTCATATCATCTCTAACTTCTGCAGAGGCAAGATGTTGAGTCCAAGAATGGAATGGACTCTTTTTACAATGAGAGCTAACACCACCTTCTGATGTCTTTATGGCTTTATTAGAAAAGTTGAAAGAACTTGTTCTTTTCTACTTAGTTGTAGAGGATCGACCTTCATCCCCTTACTAGCTTGCCATCTTTATTTCTCTCGTGTAAAATTATGAAATTTTCTTTTTCAAAAGGTTTAATTTTTGTTGTGCTAACTCGATACCCTTTGCTAAGGCTTCAAACTAGCTTACATCCTTTTCAAAAACTTTGAGAGAGAGACTAGATGAGGACTGGGAAGCTTTTATCAAGGTGAATTTCGAGCCTTCCTCTTCTATCTCAGAATATCTAGGGGGAGATCTTGATCTACTCATAGCAGTTTCAAACTTGTGACTACTTTTCTTATTACCCCTAATTGATCATTAAATGCTCTTAACTGACTTTCATGAGTATTCTGGTGAGCATACATTGTATCTATGCTCTGGTGGATATTTTTGACATGCTCTTTTACTTCTACAATGTCTCTTTCTAGATCATCTATGTTTTGGGCCACACAAACAAACACGTAGTTAGCATAATTATGGATTTTTAAGTATTCTACTAGTTTAGGCTCCATGGCTGATTGATAATGCAGAAATTGCAAATAACTCTGGATAGCACCATCTCGGAATTTAGTAGTACTATTACCAGGTTCCAGTCTCCTTTTCGAAGATTCTGTTTTTTCGCATGTCTTTTCTCTAGGTAGACTGAACATTTTCTGGTCTCGGACAGGGAACATAACACATTCAGGACAATCTATCCATTTTTTTCAAGGTAGAAGAGAGAAACATATCTACAGTAAGCGAAAGCTGAAGGTGTCTATCGTGATAACTCCCATTATTGTCGAGGAAAGGTGTTGTTGGACATAGGGCATGACCCGTGATTGCAAATCTGCAATTTTTCAGGTGCTTTTAATCCTATTATCTTCATCAATATGGATGCTAGGAAAAGTTTTAATTTATCTATTGAATCTCATAAAGCAGCACATGAGAAAAAATGGGCATGGCTTACAAATTTTTTGAACAAAAGCAATACAGACGTTTTTTTGTTACTAGAGTTATAGAGCAGGAATTTAATTCACAACCTAATTGGGAACTACCAAACATTGAGATGGAAAAAATATATAAACTCCCAGTTTTTTTAGTTCCATGCCGCTACACTATTTAGATTTTCCTCTGTAAATGTTTTGGTTTCTATTGATCAGAATGAATATCAAATTCCTCTCATTAGAAAGGAAGATGTAGAATGGGGTCTGAGTCATGATTACAATACATACATATCGGACTCATACAATTTGGGATTAATCCTCTTGTATGACCAGGGTTAGATAACTCATGTCTAACGTTTGTTCTTGATACCAAACATAATAAGTTTGAAGGCACATTGATAGGAGGAGTGAAAAATCCCTTAAATAATGGTCCTTGGCCTTCAGTCATCCCAAGATACCAAGTGTCACTTACAAATCCATATATTAATGAATTTCTCCAAGCTTACATATAGTTCCATGGATATGATACCGCCCCTCATACACAAATAGCATAGCTCCAATATAATGTCTGTATTAGATTTGTCTCCTCTACTATGCCTCCACTACATCCCAATCTATCACAGCGAGCATTAAAAGAAGGTGTCATTGTTGGTCCCGATAATACTACTCCGTTGCAAGTAGGATTTTGTGAACTAAGTCTACCATATGAATGGAATAGTGAGTATACTTGGATGTCTTAAAGGAGACTGGAACCTGGTAATAGTACTCCTAAATTTAGAGATGGTGTTATCTAGAGAGATTTTCAATTTCTGCATTATCGATCAGCCACAGAGCCTGAACCAGTAGAATACTTAAACATGCATAATTATGCTAACTACATGTTTGTCTGTGTGGCCCAAAACATAGATGATATAGCAAGAGGCATTGTAGAAGTAAAAGAGCATGTCAAAAATATCCACCAGAGCATAGATACAATGTATGCTCACCAAAATACTCATGAAAGTCAGTTAAGAGCAATTAATGATCAATTAGGGGTAATAAGCAAATCAGTCACAAGTTTTGAAACTGATATGAGTAGATCAAGATCTCCCCTTAGATATTCTGAGATAGAAGAAGGCCCCAAATTCACCTTGATAAAAACTTCGCAGTCATCATCTAGTCTTTCTCTCAAATTTTTTGAAAAGGATGAAAGCTAGTTTGAAGCCTTAGCAAAGGGTACTAAGTTAGCACGAGAAAAATTATACCTTTTGAAAAAGAAAATTTCAGAATTTTACATGAGAGAAATAAAGATGGAAAGCCAGTCAAGGGATGAAGGTGGATCCTCCACAGCTAAGTAGAAAATAACAAGTTCTTTCAACTTTTCTAACAAAGATGAAAAGACATCAAAAGGTGGTGTTAGTTCTCATCATAAAAAATAATCCATTCCATTCTTGGACTCAACATCTTGCCTCTATAGAAGTTAGAGATGATATGAATGTCCAGACAAAATTTGGAAATCAAAACAATACTTTCTTTATCAATCTTGATTTTCTAAACATGGATCAGACATTAGTTCTCCAACAATAGATTAATGCATGGGCTTCTAAAAAGATGTTGGGCATGGAATCTGTTATGAAACCAGCTCAAGAAAAGATAGAAAAGAGAGATCAACGCCTTCGAATTCAGCCTCTTCGAGGGGGCAACCTCCTTTACATGACATAAATGAACAATTCTTGGATGATACAAATGACAAAACCTCTTTTCTATATATAGGAGTCTAAGGAGTCACAATATAATCCAGCCGACCTAATAATAATAATATAAAGCCACAAAAATAACAATAGAGGGATTCTATGGGGCACAGAAATAACAATATGGGGGTAATAGGGGCACAACAAAATAAATAAGGGGTATAACTACAATAGTAATGGGGTAATTACTAGTATTATAGGGACCCAACATGCCCCTCTCCTTCAAAAAAGTGTTGTCCTCAACGCTTGAGTAGTTCTGGGTACTTCTGCATAAAATTCTCATCCTCCCATGTGGAATCTTCAGCGGATAAGTTCTTCCACTTGATAAGATACTCTGAAATTGATCGATTTCGTAGCTGTCGAGTTCTTGTTTCTGTGACTGCTTCCAGTTCCA
This sequence comes from Pinus tabuliformis, assembly GCA_031772625.1. NCBI lineage: Eukaryota > Viridiplantae > Streptophyta > Pinopsida > Pinales > Pinaceae > Pinus > Pinus tabuliformis. The sequence continues at coordinate 968,576,926 of CM062814.1, read as the reverse complement.
ATATAATTTTTCCTTCCTCGTCAAGTTCTGGCAATATTGTTTGAACTGGGAGCTTGTCGCCTATAACCTTCTTTAAACATGAAACATGGAAAACTGGGTGCAATCGAGAAGCTGCAGGAAGCTCCAATTTGTATGCCATAGTACCAATCTTTTCCAACACCTTGTATGGACCATAATACTTTGGTGATAATTTATTATCCTTCTTAGCTTTCTTTAGGGACATTTGCTTATATGGTTGTAGCCGTAGGAATACCCAATCACCTACATCAAAACTTCTTTCACTGCGATGTTGATCTGCCTGTTGTTTCATTCTATTTTGTGCCAACACGAGGTTATCTTTAAGAGTTGGAGGACTTGTTGTTGATGTTCGATGTGATGTTCCACTGCCTGAACCTTAGAATTTTCTCTTAAATATGATGTGATTGATGGTGGTTGGTACCCATAAAGTGCCATAAATGGGGTCATTTTTGTTGGTGTATGGAAGGAAGTGTTATACCACCATTCAGCCAGAGGCAACCATTTGACCCATTGTGTCTGTTTATCAGATACAAAGCAACGAAGATATCCTTCCAAACATTTGTTTACTATCTCAGTTTGCCCATCAGATTGAGGATGATAAGATGAGCTATGAGCTAACTGAGTACCAAGACAAGAAAATAATTCTGTCCAAAAATTTCCAGTGAAAATGGGATCTCTGTCACTTACAATAATCTTTGGGTTTCCATGTAGCTTTTGAACTGTTTCCATAAATGCAGTAGAAACTGTACTGGCTTTAAATGGATGTGATAATGCACAAAAGTGTGCATACTTGGTAAGTCTGTCAAATACCACCATGATGACACTCTTTCCCTCAGACTTGGGTAAACCTGTGATAAAATCCATTGAAACCTCCTCCCAACGTTGGCTTGGAATGGATAAAGGTTGTAATAGACCCGGTGTCTTAATTGTTTCAACTTTATTTTGTTGGCAAACCAAACATTCCACCACAAACTTTTGAATATCTGATTTAAGGCCATCCAAAAAAAATTCCTTCTTAACCCTGTGGTAATTTTTTAAAAATCCTGAGTGCCCTCCTAAGGGAGAAGTGTGCAATTCCATAAGAATCTTTTGTTTTAGCTGGGAATTCTTACAGAGGTATAAGCGATCTTTGTACCATAACGAATCATTTTTCCAGCTAAATGTATCAGAAGTACTGGAATCTTGTTGTAGCTTTCGAATAAGTGCCCACACTTCTTCGTCATTCTTCCATTCCTCCTTTGCTTCGTTTATCCAATCTGGTTGGATAATAGAAATGGCACACAACAATGCTTCCACATCCTCATCCTTTCTTGAGAGTGCATCTGCCACCACATTTTGCTTCCCTTTTTTGTAGATGATTTCAAAGTCATAACCCAACATCTTTGTGACCCACTTTTGTTGCTCTTCAGAGGATAATCTTTGTTCTAAAAAGTATTTAAGGCTATCATGATCCGTTTTTACCTTGAAGTGTCTTCCCATTAGGTAGGGTCGCCATTTCTTAAGTGCATGGAGTATTGCCAACATTTCCTTCTCATAAATAGCTTTGCTTAAAAACTTTCCCTTGATTGGACGACTTTCAAAAGCAATGGGTCTTTCATCTTGCATTAGAACAACACCAATTCCATTTCCTGAAGCATCACATTCCACAATAAAGGTTTTTGTGAAGTCGGTGTAGCTAAGACCGGTGCTTGGCACATTGCCTCTTTAAGATGTTTAAAGGCCTTTGTTGCTTCCGGAGTCCATGAAAATGAATCTTTCTTCAATAATGTTGTTAGAGGTGCTGCTATTCTCCCATAATTCTTAACAAACTTGCGATAATACCCTGTCAACCCAAGAAATCCTCGCAGATGCTTTATGGATGTGGGGATTTTCCATTCCTTAATGGCTTTAATTTTGCTAGGGTCTACCTTAACTCCTTCATGAGATACAATATGACCCAAATATTCCACCTCCTGGACTCCAAAGAAACATTTGGATCTTTTTGCATATAATTGTTTCTCCTCCATTAGTTGTAGCACCTTGTCAACATGTTCAACATGATCCTACCAAGACTTGTTGTAGATTAGTATATCATCAAAAACTACCAACACAAATTTTCTAAGGAATGGTTTGAAAATTGAATTCATCAAACCTTGAAATGTTGAAGGTGCATTGGTAAGGCCAAAAGGCATGACCAAAATTCATAATGACCCTCATGAGTTCTAAATGCCATTTTCGGAATGTCTTCAATCTTCATTCTGATTTGATGATATCCCGAACGAAGATCCAACTTGGTGAAGTAAATTGATCCATGCAATTCATCCAGTAAGTCATCAATGATAGGAATGGGGAACTTATATTTAATAGTGAGCTTGTTGAGCTCCCTATAATCTGGACACATGCGCCATGATCCATCCTTCTTGTGCACCAATACTACTGGAGCTGAGAAAGAACTTTGACTCGGTTGAATTATACCAGCCTCTAGCATTTCTGCAACCATACGTTCAATTTCACTTTTTTGGACATATGGATATTTGTACGGCCTGATGTTTGGAGGAAACACTTCCTGGAATCAGATGAATAGCATGATCATGATCACGCATAGATGGGAGACCTTTGGGAGTCTCAAATACCTTGGAATGATTGTCCAAGACTTTTTGGAGATCTGGAGAAATAGATGATTCCAATGTGGAAACATCTAGCGAACATAATTGTGCAATTACACCTCTTTGCTCCTTTTTTAGAAGCTTTGTCATGCCATTAGAGCTGATTATCTTTCCTGGTTTCCCTGAAATATGCCTTAATTCAACTTCCTTTCCTTCCACAAAAAATTTCATGAAAAGTTCTTGAAAATTAAAAGCTATTGTACCCAAGGATTGTAGCCATTAGACTCCTAGTACAACATCAGCACCTCCCATTGGAATGGAAAGCATTGGGCTAGTCAATACATATTCTCCCATGGATAGCTTGATATTATGGCACTTTCCAGAACAATTTATTGTTCCTCCATTTGCAATCATCACTTGACACTCTGGTGCTGGATATAGGAAGCAATTCAATTCTTTTGCTACCCTACAATGAATAAAATTGTGGGTGCTTCCTGAATCAATCAACACTATTACCTTTTTCTTCTTGATTTTTCCTTCTATCTTGATGGTTTGAGAGTGGTAATTCCCGCCAATGCATTACAAGATATGGTCGGATTTATTTGTTCTTCATCTAGCTTTGTTCCTGGAATATATCCTCTTCTTTTGACCTTTTTGCTCCTTTTCTTCTTCCTCTTCACAATCTATGTAGAATAATTTCTTCTCACCACACTTATGACCTTTGTGTATTTGCTATCACAATTGTAACAAAGCCCTTTTGCTCTTTTTTCTTCCAATTGTTGTGGTTGTCAACCTTGTAGGTTGTGGAAGACTATGGGCAACAACACTTCCGTCTTTATAGTTGTGAATTGTATGCTTCCTAGTTGCCATAATTTTGCTTTCCATTTCTCTTGCTAACCTGAATGCCTTCTCTAATGAATTAGGTTCCCAAAGGCGCACATCATGTTGGATATTATCCTTTAAAGACCCTATGAACACATCAATCCTATGCTCCTCTGGAATATCTTTTACCCTTATGTTCAACTTTTGGAACTCCTCAATGTGCTCCATTATTGAACCCTTTTGTTTGAGACTTATCAATTGGCTAAAAAAAGTGTTGCTTTTTGTATCCTCATAATGTGCTATCAATTCTTCCGTAAAAATTTCCCAAGTGATAAATTGTTTACGAGAACAAAGCCATTGATACCATACAAACTGATTTGGTTCCAAATATAAAGTTGCCATCCGTACCTTTTGTGTGTTTTGCACATTATTGAGATCGAAGAATTGCTCCATCTGTAATATCCATGTGGAGGGATCCTTGCCATCAAACTTCCTCATATCGATTTTTGGAACATGGTGAGTCTTCGATCCAACATTAGAGTCTATGGAATCATGATTAACATTTCTTTTGTTCTCATCATGAGTTTCCTTTAGTACTCTTTCACCCTTACTGACCATTTCTTGTAGCAACTTATTCATATTTATCTTCAATTCTTCCATCTTATCATCCATGCCATCAATTTTAGCATCCATGCCATTCACCTGAGCTTCCATGCCCTTTATCTTAGATTCCACGCCATTTATCTTAGCATCTATTAGCTTTTGTGAGCGTGACATTTGCTGCACTTGTTCTTGTAATTTTGATATATCATGTAGCATTTCTTCCTATTCTTCATGAGTCATGCTAGAGCTTTCAGGTTCCTTACTAGGTGTTTGCATTATCTTTCCTCGGGGCATCAGTTACCAATAATAATGCTTTACTATTCCCTTTGAATTCCTTCAAACCAAGCTTATGCAAAAATTAAAAAAAAACTACACACCTTTTTTTTACTTTGTAGAAGCCTGATATTGAATCTGATGTATCTCTGTAATTTCGAATCATCCAGTTTTGAAATTGTGACCTGTAGTAGCCTTCTATGTCCTCTTTCCAATGCCACTAGTCTGATCCAAATTGGATTCTCCAAGAAAGAGTTATGGACAATCTCCCGCAGTGACCTGATTATAGACTAGTTTAGTAGAGCGAAATTGTATGAAGTGCCACGTGTCACTGTTTCAACCTTTGACTCTAAAAATATATAAAAGAAAACTACAGTCTGTCCTCTTTCTGTACCTTCTTACGACATTTCAATCCGATGCTCAAAACGAAAGTTATGACGATTTTCCCCAGGTAACCTGTTTTGAGTGTAATTCAGGAGTCTGCAAAAAGATCAACTTTCTCAGATCATATCTTCGAACATGTCACGCAAAAAGCTCTGAAATTTGGATCCAAGGTTCAACGCGATTTATTCTCAAATGGGTTTGTTTTGTGACTTCTGAAACGTCACAGAAAAAAAGTTATAGCGAAAATTCCACGATGACCTGTTTGGAGCAGCGAAACCCTAGAATCCAAAGCTCCGATACCAAATGTTATGAAACTAGCTCAAGAAAAGATAGAAAAGAGAGATCAACACCTTAGAATTCAGCCTCTTCGAGGGGGAAACCTCCTTTACATGACATAAATGAACAATTCTTGGATGATACAAATGACAAAACCTCCTTTCTATATATAGGAGTCTAAGGAGTCACAATATAATCCAGCCGACCTAACAATAATAATATAAAGCCACAAAAATAACAATAGAGGGATTCTATGGGGCACAGAAATAACAATATGGGGGTAATAGGGGCACAACAATATAAATAATGGGTATAAATACAATAGTAATGGTGTAATTACTAGTATTATAGGGACCCAACAGAATCCCCCCAAGGCATGTTTTGTCGCTAAAAGCCCATGTTTTGACTGATGATGTTGTAAAGCCTCGTGAATTGTGGGCGCAGAAGTATGTTAGAGTCATAGGGTTGTCCACCCTAGTTTGTAATGTAATGTTGGCCCACCCATGGTCCGTGGACCATGGGATTGTATAAATAGTGCAAGGCTCTAAGTGTAAAAGATATTTAGAGCAATGTATGAGATAGAGAAGTAGAAGCAAAGAGCAAGTGTTTAAGTGTGTCTTGGGTCGTAGAGTAGGAAAAGGCTTTGCAGCTGAGTGCGCAGAGGTCTAGTTGTTCGCAGCTAAATGTGTGGACACCTGCAGCCGAGTGCATAGGGAGGATCCAAGTCTAGAAGAAGGGAATAATAAAAGAGGTTTTATCCAAATTCTGTGTATCTATTCTTGAGTTATTACATGTTTGATATCAATTGGAAATATACTATTTATTTATTGTGTGCACTTGTATGAATGATTTATATTGCTAAGTATACTTTACACATGCAAGTAAGCTAAGTTAATCAACTAATCGTGGAATACTAGTAAGGACTTGGGTAATAACAGTGTTCGGCCCACGAGTAAGGCTACCCAAAGGAAACATCTCAAGCTATGAGGAACGGGTAAGCGTGTGTAGCGACGTGCCCACAGGGTCGAATTGTGGACCAATTGAACTCATTAGACATCTCCACGGTGCAGAAACCTGGTTCTAGAACCCTCCCATACTACTTCAGGTGTGACCTCAGTCCGCGCTCCATGGACTATTGCTGAAAGGGCCAGTAGTACCAGATTTGTATGGCTAAATCACCTCTGAACCTGGGTCAGGCCCCAACAAGCCAACAAATGGTTCTGTTGCAGGGACCAGGATCTACATAAGAGATGTCTGATGTCATGTCACTAGAATCCGACAAAGAAATAAATTGAAGGGTGGTTGGACAGAAAGGTTCATAAAAAAGGAATCCGTGAGTATCAAAGGAATAGTGGTTAGAGCACTACTTATATATGGAAATCCATGAAATTTTCTTTGCATCCTTCCCCTCTAAGTTGTATGACTGGATAGTGAAGCTAGCATATAGTCAGGGAAGGTGTAGGCTTGACAAACCAATTGAGTGAACTCCAGAGTTGGTGCGCAGACTAGAAGCATCGGAAGATAAGATCGCGTGCACTATCGACCATTGGCTCGATCGAATTATAGGAGGGTTTATCACCAATTTTGCGGTAGATACTTAAGTCAGCTACAACAAGGCGTAATAATGCTTCCTCAAAGGACCGTGAGGTAAGTACATTAAATCTTTGAACACTTGGATTAAAATGATACTGTGTGAAAATCAGGTTATGTGAATAAATTGATGTTTAGGGCTACGTGAAGTGGGAGGATCTATAGAAATGAAGGTAGTGCAGAGATAGAAAATAGCCCCTTGATTTCACCTTAGCGAGAAAGCGAGGAAGTGCTCACGAAAGTTTCACCAAGAAGCGCAATCAGTCTGATAAGGCAAAGAATTTCGTGCATAACACCTCCACCTACACCACCACCAGTCTCACCATCTTCACCCGCATCTCCGCCCACACCACCTCCACCACCACCATAGTTCAATATGGCGAGCACAATAAAGTTTTCGGTGTTCAAAGGAGTAGGGGACAAAGATTTATACCAATTTTGGTTCATGGTAAGGGTTGTATGGGAAGCACAAGGAGTCACAAATGACAACATAAAGAAGGCAACACTAGTAAGTGCGTTGTAGGATCACACACTGAAATGGTACATTAAGCACTCTAATGAAAATCCAAACGCAAGGGTAACGGATATCCAAGATGCGTTGAACAGGGAATTTATCATGCCAAAATCAGAGACACAAATGATTATTAGGTTTAAGGAAATCGTGACACTTCCAGGCTAGATCCCCTAGAAACTAGATGAGATATTGAAGGGCATGATTCGTGAAGCCAACATGACCTTGACGGATGGACAACACCATGCATGGTTTGCAACATCACTAACGCCGCATCTAAGCATGACGTTGTCACAGCAGAAGTTATCCACCTAGGCCGAAGCTTTGGAGATTGCAATGAGATTGCATGAAACCCAAATACAAGATCTTGGCCTGGGAGTCCAATAAATCCACACGCAATTGAAAAACTTGTGTCTGGAAATACAGAGTTTGAAACAGGACAGGACAACTCGCCCTGAGGCGTGTGAGCAATTATGGTGCATAAAATGCAAAGGCCAAGGGCATGACAAGGACCATTGTCTAGTCTTCACGAACTACCTAGCAGGAGGGGGGTCGATGGCATTGAGACCAGAGGCACAAGCAAGATGTTAGATCCCTATAATACTAGTGTTCACCCCATTACTATTGTAGTTGTATCCCTTATTAATATTTTTGTGCCCCTATTGTCCCCATATTATTATTACTATGCCCCATGGAGTCCCTCTATTGTTATTTTTGTGCCTTCATATTATTATTATTAGGTCGGCTGGGTTATATTGTGACTCGTTAGACTACTATATATAGAAAGGAGGTTTTGTCATTTGAATCATCAAAGAAACATTCATTTGTGCAATGTAAAGGAGGTTTCCCCCTCTAAGAGACTAAATTCTAAGGAATTGATCGATCTTTTCTATCTTTTTGTGAGCTGTTTTCATAACATTTGGTATTAGAGCTTTGGGTTCTAGGGTTTCGCTGCTCCAAATAGGTCATCGTGGCATTTTCGCTAAAAAAAAATTTGCTACGTTTTAGAAGCTAAAAAAAACCCATTTGAGACGATATTGCATGAAGCTCGAGTCTGAATTTAAGAGCTTTTCATGCTATATTTCATGAGATATGATCTGAGGAAGTTGGTCTTTTTGCAGACTCCTGAATTACATTTCAAATAGGTGACCTGGGGAAAATCATCATAACTTTCTCTCTGAGCATCGGATTGAAATTTCATAAGAAGGTATAGAAAGAGAAAAGACTGTAGTTTCTTGTATATATTTACAGAGCCAAAGTTCGAAACAAGGACACATGGCACATCGTACAAGTCTGCTCTACTGAGCTAGTCTATAATCAGGTCACTGTGGGAGATTTGGCATAACTCTTCCTTGGAGAATCCAATTGGGATCAGACTGGTGGCATTGGAAAGAGGACATAGAGGGATACTACAGGTCACAATTTCATATCTGGATGATCTGAAATTACAGAGATACATCAGAGGCAATATCGAGCTCCTACAAAGTTAAAAAAGGTGTGTAGAATTTTTTTAAATTTTTGCTTAAGCTTGGTTTGAAAAATTATTTTGAAGGAATTCAAAGGGCATAGTAGAGAATTATTATCGGTAACTGATGCCCTGAGGACAGAAAATGCAAGCACCTAGTAAGCAACCTGAAATCTCTAGCGTGACTCATGAAGAATAGGAAGAAATGCTACATGATATATCAAAATTACAAGACCAAGTGCAACAAATTTCATTGTCACAAAAGCTAATAGAAGCTAAGATAGATGGCGTGGAATCTAAGATAAAGGGTGTGGAAGCTAAGATAAATGGCGTGGAAGCTAAGATTGATGATTTGAAGATAGATTTGAAGACAGATTTGACAAATTTTCTGTAAGAAATACTTACTAATGGTGAAATGGTAGTAAAGGAAACTCATGATTCGAACAGAAGAAATGTTAATCATGATTTCATATACTCTAATGTTGGATCGAAGACCCACCATATTCCAAAAATCGATATGAGGAGGTTTGATGGCAAGGATCCCGCAACATGGATATTATAGATGGAGCAATTTTTCAATCTCAATAATGTGCAAAACACACAAAAGGTATGTATTGCAACTTTATATTTGGAACCAAATCAGTTTGTATGGTATCAATGGCTTTGCTCTCGTAAAAAAATTATCACTTGGGCAATTTTTACGGAAAAATTGATAGCACATTACGAGGATACAAAAAGAAACACTTTTTTTATCCAATTGATAAGTCTCAAACAAAAGGGTTCAATAATGGAGCACATTGAGGAGTTCCAAAAATTGAACATAAGGGTAAAAAATATTCCAAAGGAGCATAGGATTGATGTGTTCATAGGGACTTTAAAAGATAATATCCAACATGATGTTCACCTTTGGGAACCTGATTCATTAGAGAAGGAATCCAGGTTAGAAAGAAAAATGGAAAGAAAAATTATGGAAACCAAGAAGCATACCACTCACAACTATAAATATGGAAGTATTGTTGCCCCTAGTCTTCCACAACCTATAACGTTGACACCACAACAATTGGAAGAAAAATGAGTAAAGGGGCTTTGTTATAGTTGTGATCACAAATAGACTAAAGGTCATAAGTGTGCTGAGAAGAAATTATTCTACATAGATTATGAAGAGGAAGAAAAAAAGGAGCAAGAAAGGTCAAAAGAAGAGGATATACTCCAAGAACAAAGCCTAGAAAAAGAGGAAATGAATCCGACCATATATCGTAATGCATTGGCTGGAATTACCACTCCTCAAACCATCAAGATAGAAGGACAAATCAAGAAGAAAAAGGTAATAGTGTTGATTGATTGAGGAAGTACCCACAATTTTATTCATTGTAAGGTAGTGAAAGAATTGAATTGCTTCCTATATCCAGCACCAGAGTGTCAAGTGATGGTTGCAAATAAAGGAACAATAAATTGCTTTGGAAAGTGCCATAATATCAAGATATCCATGGGAGAATATGTATTGACTAGCCCAATTCTTTCCATTTAAATGGGACACGCTGATGTTGTACTAGGAGTCCAATGGATACAATCCCTGGGTACAATAGCTTTTAATTTTCAAGAAATTTTCATGAAATTTTATGCAGAAGGAAAGGAAGTTGAATTAAGGAGTATTGTAGGGAAACTGGGAAAGATAATCAGGTCTAAAGGTATGACAAAGCTTTTAAAAAAGGAACAAAGAGGTGTAATTGCACAATTATGTTCGCTAGATGTTTCCACATTGAAATCATCTAGTCCTCCAAATATCCAAAAAGCCTTGGACAATCATTCCAAGGCATTTGAGGCTCCCAAAAGTCTCCCACCTATTCATGATCATGATCATGCTATTCATCTAATTCGAAGAAGTGTTCCTCCAAACATTAGGCCGTACAGATATCCCTATGCCCAAAAGAATGAAATTGAATGTATGGTTGCAGAAATGCTAGAAGCTAGTATAATTCAACCTATTCAAAGTTCTTTCTTTGCTCCAGTAGTATTGGTGCACAAGAAGGATGGATCATGGCGCATGTGTCCAGATTATAGGGAGCTCAACAAGCTCGCTATTAAAGATAAGTTTCCCATTCCTGTCATTGATGAATTACTCGATAAATTGCATGGATCAATTTACTTCACCAAGTTGGATCTTCATTCACGATATCATCAAATCATAATGAAGACTGAAGACATTCTGAAAACAACATTTAGAACTCATGAGGGTCATTATGAATTTTTGGTCATGCCTTTTGGCCTTACCAATGCACCCTCTACATTTCAAGGTTTGATGAATTCCATTTTCAAACTCTTCCTTATAAAATTTTTATTAGTATTTTTTGATGATATACTAATATACAACAAGTCTTGGAAGGATCATGTTGAACATGTTGACAGGGTGCTACAACTATTGGAGGAGAGGCAATTATATGCAAAATGATCCAAATGTTTCTTTGGAGTATAAGAGGTGGAATATCTGGGTCATATTTTATCTCATGAAGGAGTTAAGGTAGACCCTAGCAAAATTAAAGCCATTAAGGAATGGAAAATCCCCACATCCATAAAGCATCTACGAGGATTTCTCAGGTTGATAGGGTATTATCGCAAGTTTGTTAAGAATTATGGGAGAATAGCAGCACATCTAACAACATTATTGAAGAAAGATGCATTTTAATGGACTCCAGAAGCAACAAAGGCCTTTGAACATCTTAAATAGGAAATGTGCCAAGCACCGGTCTTAGCTACACCAGACTTCAAAAAAACCTTTATTGCGGAATGTGATGCTTCAGGAAATGGAATTGGTGTTGTTTCACTACAAGATGAAAGACCCATTTCTTTTGAAAGTCGTCCAATCAAGAGAAAGTTTTTACGCAAAGCTATTTATGAGAAGGAAATGCTGGCAATATTACATGCACTTAAGAAATGGCGACCCTACCTAATGGGAAGACACTTCAAGGTAAAAAAGGATCATGATAGCCTTAAATACTTTTTAGAACAAATATTATCCTCTGAAGAGCAATAGAAGTGGGTCACAAAGATGTTGGGTTATGACTTTGAAATCATCTATAAAAAAGGGAAGCAAAATGTGGTGGCAGATGCACTCCCGAGAAGGGATGAGGATGTGGAAGCATTATTGTGTGCCATTTCTATTATCCAACTAGATTGGATAAACGAAGCAAGGGAGGAATGGAAGAATGATGAAGAAATGTGGGCACTTATTCAAAAGTTACAACAATATTCCAGTACATCTGATACATTTAGCTGGAAAAATGATTCGTTATGGTACAAAGATCACTTATAACTCTATAAGAATTCCCAACTCAAACAAAAGATTCTTATGGAATTGCACACTTCTCCCTTAGGAGGGCACTCAAGATTTTTAATTACTTACCACAGGGTTAAGAAGGAATTTTTTTGGGATGGCCTTAAATCGGATATTCAAAAGTTTGTGGTAGAATGTTTGGTTTGCCAAAAAAAAAAAGTTGAAACAATTAATATCCTGGGTCTATTACAACCTTTATCCATTCCAAGCCAATGTTGGGAGGAGGTTTCAATGAATTTTATCACAGGTTTACCCAAGTCTAATGGAAAGAGTGCCATCATGGTGGTAGTTGATATACTTACCAAGTATGCACACTTTTATGCATTATCAAATCCATTTAAAGCTAGTACAATTTCTACTGCATTTATGGAAACAATTCAAAAGCTACATGGAAACCCAAAGATTATTGTAAGTGACATAGATCCCATTTTCACTGGAAATTTTAGACAGAATTATTTTCTTGTCTCGATACTCAGTTAGCTCATAGCTCATCTTATCATCCTCAAACTGATGGGAAACCTAAGATAGTAAACAAATGTTTGGAAGGATATCTTAATTTCTTTGTATCTGATAAACAGACATAATGGGTCAAATGGTTCCCTCTAGCTGAATGGTGGTATAACTCTTCCTTCCATACAGTGACAAAAATGACCGCATTTATGGCACTTTATGGATATCAGCCACCATCCATCACATCATATTTAAGAGAAAATTCTAAGGTTCAAGCAGTAGAACATCACATCAAGCATCAACAACAAGTCCTCCAACTCTTGAATGATAACCTTGTGTTGGCGAAGAATAGAATGAAACAATAGGCAGATCAACATCACAGTGAAAGAAGTTTTGATGTAGGTGATTGGGTATTCCTACAGCTACAACCATATAAGCAAATGTCCCTCAAGCAAGCTAAGAAGGATAATAAATTATCACCAAAGTATTATGGTCCATACAAGGTGTTGCAAAAGATTGGTACTATGGCATACAAATTAGAGCTTCCTGCAGCTTCTTGAGTGCACCCAATTTTCCATGTTTCATTTTTAAATAAGGTTATAGGTGACAAGCTCCCAGTTCAAACAATATTTCCAGAACTTGACGAGGAAGGAAAAATTATATTGGAACCGGAAGCAATCACAGAAACAAGAACTCGACAGCTACGAAATCGATCAATTTTGGAGTATCTCATCAAGTGGAAGAACTTATCCACTGAAGATTCCACATGGGAGGATGAGAATTTTATACGGAACCATCCAGAACTACTCAAGAGTTGAGGACAACACTTTTTTGAAGGAGAGGGGCATGTTAGGTCCCTATAATACTAGTGATTACCCCATTACTATTGTAGTTATATCCCTTATTAATATTGTTGTGCCCCTATTGTCCCAATATTGTTATTACTGTGCCCCATAGAATCCCTCTATTGTTATTTTTGTGCCTTTATATTATTATTGTTAGGTTGGTTGGGTTATATTGTGACTTCTTAGACTCCTATATATGGAAAGGAGGTTTTGTCACTTGAATCATAAAAGAATCATTCATTTGTGTAATGTAAAGGAGGTTGCCCCCTCGAATAGGCTGAATTCTAAGGTGTTGATCTATCTTTTATATCTTTTTGTGAGCTAGTTTCATAACATTTTGCCCAACATTCAGCTTGGAATAAGTGTCCCTCAACCGTGGTTATTATTTTTCCTTTATTAACTTTTATTACATGGAATTTTCACAAGGGTTGTTACATTATCAGTCAAAAGAGGAGTATGATGCATTCGTTTCTCCTACAAATCTTCAAGAATTTTTTTGAGCCACACAATTTCCTTTGTTTCTTCTACAATTGCCACACATTATGCCTCTGTTTTGGAATCCGTTGGAATTGATTATTTGTGTGGCCTCTAAGAGAGAACTCCTGATCGAAGACTCATAACATAACATGAAGTAGATACTCCATTTTCTTTATCTTGTCAAAATATGAATCAGAGTATCCAATCAAGCTGAAATAAGTCTTGAGTATTTAGGTTTTAACCCCGTACAGAAATTAGCTGCATACAGATTCTAAAGCACAGAAAATAAATAATGTGAGAGAAGAACACATAAAAAACATATACACAGAGATTTTCCCTTGGATCCCAAAACCGGGACTACCAGCTTGATTTTTCATTATATTCCTTCCAATGTTACAATACATATTTATACATGCCGAAGCATCCAATACCATGGACCGAAAACCACCGTGTCCAAAAAACATGTGCGAAAATCATGCACAAAACCATAGGTGGGTCCACCCAACCTAACATAAGGTCCAAAACCAAAAAAATTCGGGGCGCAGCCCCGAACCCCATAAAGTGGGGTTACGAGTGCCCTTTAAACCCCCTGTTAACTACATGGAAATAATATAACAAAACCCAACATTCTCCCACTTGTTGTTTTCTTTCCACAGGGGGTCACAAGAGAGCTTAGTCATTTTCCCAGCCTTGAAATGCCAATTGTCTCTCTAGACCAAAAGAACTTCTCAGAGCTCATAGATTTTGTCAATGCATCTGTAGTACTCTTCAATGTGTCCACCTTTACCAGCAACACCTTTTTGTCTTCTATCATATCGCTCACAAAGTGATACTGAAGATCAATGTGCTTTGTATTTGAATGATATGCAGGGTTCTTTGCCGAGAAAATTACACTTTGGCTATCACAGTCTATCCTTATATCTTCCTATACTAACCCCATACTTGAACACAATCTCTGCAACCAAACTGCTTCCTTGCTTGCATGAGTGGTTGCCAAGTATTTTGCCTCTGTAGTTGATAGTGCCACTACAGATTGTTTCTTACTCATCCAACTGACTACACCTCCACATAGGTTAAACACATACCCACTTGTAGATCTTCTCTAATCCAGATCTCCAGCCTAGTCTGCATCAAAAAAGCCATGAATATCCAACACTTTGTCCAATCCTGGTCTTCCTTGGTAGCATAAACCATAATCACTAGTGCCACGCAAATACCTGAAAACCTGCTTCATTGTTGTCCAATGCTCCTTTCTTTGTTTTGACATAAACCTGCTCAATACTCCCACTGCATGTGCAATGTCTGGTCTAATACAAACCATTGCATACATCAGGCTATCGACTACACTTGCATATGGAACACGGGACATGTCCTCTTCCTCTTCTTGTGTCTTGGACACTTTTCAGCAGATAACCTCACACCTACAGGAATAGGAACCTTCATCGGTTTACTATCCTGCATATTAAACCTCTACAGTATTGTCTCGACATACTTCCTCTGGTTTAACCAGAGCTTCCTCTTTGCTCGATCTCTTTTAATTTCCATGCCCAAAATATGGTTTGCAGCACCACGATCTTTCATGTTGAATTTGGAGGACAATTGGGTCTTCAAATCCTGGATAGCTTCTTTGTCATTTCCAACCAGCAACATATCATCCACATACAAGACCAAATAAATAACACGGTCACCAATTAATTTAAAATACACACAATGATATGCTTTGCTTTTGGTGAAGCCAAGTCCTCGTATAAATGTATCAAATTTCTGACACCACATCCTTGGTGACTATTTTAACCCATACAGAGACTTCTTTAACTTGCATATACCAGTTCTTTCTTACCCTTCACCGCAAAGCCTTCAAGTTGTTTCATGTAGATCTCCTCTTCCAGATCCCTGTGAAGAAATGCTATCTTCACATCCATTTGTTCTACCTCAAAATCAAAAGAAGCAGCAACAGATAAAAGTAATATAATAGAAGTTACCTTGGCAATAGGAGAAAAAATATCACCAAAATCAATTCTGGGCACCTGGGAATAACCTTTTGCTACCAACCGAGCTTTGTATTTCTCGACTTTTCCTTCTGCATTTGTCTTCTTTTTGAACACCCATTTTCTGCCAATGGGTTTCCTTCCAGCTTGCAACTCCACCAGATCCCAAGCCTCATTTTTGTGCAAATATGCCATTTCATCAACCATGGCCTCCTTCCAGAGTTTTCCATCCTCTGAATCCACTACTTCCTTCACAGTTCTGGGATCATCATCAGTAACAGACAAAGCAAAATTTGAACAGAAAGCAGATGGACTATACCTTTCTCGCTGCCCTCTTTCTCGAACTGATCTTCTCACAACCGGAGTTTGTGGCTCTTCATCTTTTGATTCCACCTCTGCTGTAGAGTCGGAGTATTCCTCCTCTAGCTCAAACTCTATCTTCTCAGGTTCCTTTGGTTGGACTTCATGTTTAATAACATCTTTCACCTCTCTGAACACCACATATCGGCTGCACATAACCTTCCTTGTTATTGGTTTCCAAAGCTTATAACCCTTTAAACCATCCTTATACCCAATAAAGATGCACTTTTTAGATTTACTATCCAACTTTGTTCTTTTCTCCTTTGGAATATGTACATATTCATCACATCCAAATACCCTCAGATGTGAAAGAGAGGGTTTCTTACCAGTCCATACCTCTTGTGGAGTCTTATCCTCCAACGTTGATGAAGGTGACTTGTTGACCAGGTAACATGCAGTATCCACTGCCTCTGCCTAGAATTTATGTCCTAACCCAGCACCACTGAGCATGCTTCTTGCTCTTTCCATCAACGTCTTGTTCATTCTTTCTGCAACTCCATTTTTCTAAGGTGTATATGGAGTAGTCTTCTACCATGCTATACCACACTTCTTGCAAAATTCTTCAAATTCCTTATTACAAAACTCTCCACCATTATCTGTCCTCAGCACCTTTATCTTCTTCTCTATCTGGTTTTCCACTAGAGCCTTAAATTCTTTAAACCTATCAAAGACTTCAAATTTCTTCTTAAGGAAATATGTCCATGTATTCCTTGAGAATTCATCTATAAATGATACATAGTACATAGACTTACCCAGTGATTGAACCTTCACAGGTCCAAACACATCACTGTGCACAAGCTCTAATATATGTTTCGCCCTCTTACCACCAGAGGGGAAACTCACCTGATTTTGCTTCCCGTATACAAAATTTTCAAAGAAATCAAAATCCGAAGAGCTATTACTCATACCTTCTACCATACCTCTACCATGAAGTATTCAAAGGCCCTTCTCTCCAATATGTCTATGCCCTTAATGCCACAGCATGGTCTTTCCTCCAGAGACCACTAGATTTTTTTCTCCACTTTCAGGAACCATAGAACTATTGCACCCATCAACAATAGTGCTACCTTGCAGCTTGTACAAAGTTCCAATCCGAACTCCCCGCATCAATACCAGTGCTCCCCGAACCATCTTGCAGGTATCCTTCTCGAACACTATTTGTACACCTGCATCATCCAGCTTACTAACAGAAATTAGATTTCTGGCTAATGCAGGAATATGTAGAACACCTGGAAGTGTTCTAACCCTTCCACCTTGTAGCTTCAACTTTACTTTTCCACGACCAATGATTCTAGCCTTCCTTTCATCCCCCAAGAATACATCACCACCATCATATTTCTCATACTCATAGAACTACTCTCTATGGGGAGTGAAGTGAAAGGATGCACCTAAGTCAATCAACCATTCCTCATGATCTACATGTGTACTTGAAGAAGCCAAGTACACATCCCCACCTTCAACTGAGGTGGTTTTTTCCTCTGCAGAAGGAGCCTCATCAGATCCTTTTCCTTTGTCAGGAGCTTTTGATTTACTGTCCCTTTTGAAGTGGCCTTCCTTTATGCATTTCCAGCACACCACCTTTATAGGTTTTCCTGGAGATTTAGATCTCCCTCAAGATTTAGATCTCCCACTCGATGACTTATTTTTGTTTCTGTTCTGGGACCGTCCTCGTACAGACAAGGCATCACCATTTTGGCTCTCCATATTTTTCCATCTCATCTCCTCTGTCAACAAGGTTGAGACTATTTCATCAAACTGCAAGGTAGTTGCATTGCTACCTATTGCAATAACCAGACTATCCCATGAATTTGGTCAAGAACACAACAAACTAATGCACTTATCTTCATCTAAAATTTTAATATCAACAGATGCTAACTGAATTACCACCGTATTAAATGTGTTCAGATGCTCTGTCACCGATTCTCCATCTTTCATCCTTAGGTTATACAACTTTCATCTCAATGGCATCAGCCTCCAGTGACCTTTGAGAAAATGTCACTGCGCACAGTGGTACCTTTAGATCCTATGAAAGGATCGCACTGCATGGAGCCAGTGTGCGACGACGAAAGTGACGATGATCTAGACTATATCTACAAGATAACCGCTTTGGTGTAGGATTGGGTTAATCCTACAATGGATGGCAGGATTTCATGGGAGAACAAAAGCTCCTGCACATCAGATTTGGATGAGGAAACAAAACAACCGGTTACATGAGGTAACCACGCTCAATTGCAACATGATGGTAAGATCATTGCATTGCGTGATAATAGAGGTAAGGGATCTGCCTATGTATGATGGGTTAACAGTGATGGATGAATTCCTGAATAAATTTGAAAGAGAGGTGCCAAAAAAACAACATTCTGATGCTCTGAAATGGGCACTACCTGCTACACTACAAGGTGGTGGGGTACACACCAACGGAACTTTAAGGGTTGGTGGGGATGCAAAAGGATGATGTGCCTACAATTTGGGAAACCGCATATGTGGTTAATAGACAAGTATGGCGGACGGGATGATCCACGTGCACACCTTGCAAAATGGACCAAGGTCTATGGTGAAGAGCCAGAACTTGAATCGGTGCATTTGTTCTACCATACCCTGGATGTCATACCCATGAATTGGTATACTGAGATAGGACTCTGCCATGGCACAAGTGAATGGGATATCTTGCGCAAAGGATTCCTGTTAACTTTCACATTTGAAGATCGTTGGTGGGATACTATGGATGATGCGCTACAAGCAGTAAAAGTAGCTATCTTCAAAATACCCTAGAAGCCAAAGGAAGTACTTCAGGCAGAATGGGCGACCCAGCTGAGCTGTGTGCTGAGTGCTACAATGTAAATATTGAGGAGGATGATGAGGATCCACAAAATATTAACATTCCAGAAACTAAAGGCTATCGCAAGGTTCGAGGCTCATTGATTGAGGATCCTGACATCACCGTGCCACTGAAAACGAAGTAGGTAAACATTGGGATGGAGGCAGAACCAAAGTATGCAATGCTTGGTGACTATTTGGATGATGCCATAGTGGATAAGGTCATTGAGTTACTTTTCAAGTACCAAGACTTATTCCTGACCAAAACTACAGATTTAAAAGGGATCATTGGCGACTTAGGGATGATGAAGATCACCATAAAACCCGACGTGAAGTTGGTCAAGTAGAGGCCTTACTACTTGAATCCGAAGTATAAGGAAAAGGTCCACGTAGAATTAGACAAAATGCTTGCAGCCGGAATTATTGAGCCAGTGGGAGAATCTGATTGGGTGAGCCCTATGGTAGTACAGGAGAAAAAGCAGAAGGGCGAAATAAGAATATGTGTGGACCTTAGGAAGCTAAATGACGCCTGTGTACATGATCCATTCCCAACACAATTCACAGATGAAGTATTGGAAAACATCAGCGGAAAAGAAGCATACTCGTTCATGGATGGGTTCTTAGGGTACCACCAGATCAAAATTGTGTTGGAAGACAGGAGCAAGACGACCTTCACAACAGAATGGGGCTGCTTTCAATACACCGTTATGCCGTTTCGATTGAAGAACACGCCAGCCATATTTTCGCGCACCGTTGTTGCCAACTTCAAAGAATACATCCACAAGTTCCTGGAGGTCTATCTAGATGATTGGATTGTCTTCGAATTAGTTAAGCACCATGTAGCAAGCTTACGCTGGATTTTGGATACTTGCCGACAACACCAGATTGTGTTGAACCTTAAGAAGTGCACATTCCTTGTTCCCATTGGAAACCTGTTGGGACATGTGGTCTGCAAACAGGGACTGATGGTGGACCCTGCAAAGATTGCAATAATTCTAAATTTGGAAGCACCATGAAGTGTTAAATAGGTACACCCTACCTTGGGACACACACGATACTACAAGAATTTCATCAAAAGCTATGCCCAAATCACCGCGCCGATGGAGAAACTATTGAAAAAAGATGTCACATTCTGCTGGAATGATGATTGCATGAAGAGATTGGATGTCCTAAAGGGGAAACTGGCCTCCACTCCAATACTGATCTTCCCAAAATGGGATGTGGAGTTTCATGTACATGTTAATGTGTTGTGTATCACACTAGGAACAATGCTCACACAAGAGGGCGGGGAGGGCTTAGATCATTCTATCACATTTGCAAGTCATAGACTATCCAAAGCAAAGAAGAACTATTCCATAATCGAGCACGAGGGGTTGGCGATGGTGTATGTGCCCCAAAAATACTAGCACTATTTACTAGGAGGACATTTCAAGATGTATACAGACCATTCCGCCTTGAAATACTTGGTCAATAAGCCTGTGTTGGGGGGCGCATATATAGGTGGCTCTTATTGTTCCAAGAATATGATTTTGAGGTCATGGTCAAACCTGGGCACCTGAACGCAGGACTGGATCACTTGTCACGTATTGAGACGGGCGAGGAACCTACTAGTTTGGAGGAAGGATTACCTGACGCACAACTCTTTGCGGTGTGCATCACGGATGGGTACTTTGAATAGATAATCCACTTTCTGACAACGGGGATTGCACCGAAGGAATACCCCATCCAACAGAAGAAGGAATTGGTGATGCACACGGTGGATTTTTCTGTCATCACGGGGCACCTATACAAAATGGGAAATGACGAGATATTGCGAAGATACGTACCTGAATTTGAACGAATTCAGATCCTTGTGGAAGCTCATGGGGACACTGCAGGTGGACCCTATGTAGGATGTGCGACCGAAGAAAAGATTCTTCGTGTAGGGTTATGGTGGCCAACCCTTCACCAGGATTTAAAAGCGTACTATAAGGCCTGCGATATAATGTCAATGGACCGGAAAACCATCACGAAGGGACGAGATGCCATTGAATCCACAAATGACACTACAACTGTTCAAGAAATGGGAAATTGACTTTGTGGGACCTATCAAACCTCAGGGAAAGACGGGTGTGCGCTACATCATCACTACGACAAAGTACCCAACATGATGGGTGGAAGCACAGTCAGTGAAGGATTGTACGGCCGCTATGGTTGCGAAGTTTTTGTTTGAAAACGTGTTGACCTAATTTGGCTGTCTGAAAATCTTAATGAGTGATCGAGGAACACATTTCTTAAATGAAACCATTAGCGTGCTCACAAAAGAGTTCCAGGTGTATCATTAGAAAAGTAAATCGTATCACTCCCAAGCCAATGGGATTGTAGAAGCTTTCAACAAGATACTGGAGACTACGCTGACCAAACTGTGCAACGTGTAGCGAACGATTAGGACCTACGCGTACCTGCAGTGCTATGGGCTTATAGGACAACGTGCAAGAAACTGGCAGGACAAACACCTTTCCGGTTAGTTTACGGTGTGGAAGTTGTCATGCCAATGGAATATAATGTACGTAGTTTGCGCATAGCAGTGCTCACAGGAATGACAAACTATGAAGCTCTGGAGGAGAGCCTCACACAATTGGAAGAACTTGAGGAGGAATAGTTCTTGGCTAGTTTTCATCATCAGGTATATAAGTAGCGAGAAAAGGCCTAGCATGATCGCCATATTAAGTTTCACACCTTCAAGGTAAACGACTTAGTGCTACTTTATGACAGTGAGTTTGAAAAATTTCCAGGCAAATTCAGAATCCATTGGCTAGGACCATATGTGGTTGAGGAGGTCACAGACGGAGGCGAGGTCCAGCTAGTCAAACTAAATGGAGAACCCTTCCTAGGCAAAGTGAATGACAGCCGCTTGAAGCCCTACATGGGTGGGCCGACTATCTAACTAGCTGGACGAAGCACGTTCTTCATGCTCTGACAATCTAGACAAAGGCGCGAGACTATAAACATATACAACAGATATCAGTATGGATGTATGGAAACAATTCAGACATGGAGGTCTCAGAACAGAGGATGCAACAAATTCAGCAACCAACAGTGCAATGCGATGCCAACACCAGCACAACTCGAGGATAGTTGGATGAACTCCGTGCCAAGATCGCCGCAATGAGAGAGTGACTCAAGGGCGAGTCACGATGTTTGTGCTGGGGGCCTATTGGGCATGGAATCCCCTTGAGGCATGTTTTGGGGCTCAAAACCCATGTTTTGACCAAATGATGTTTTAAAGACTCGTGAATGGCAGGCGCAAAAGTATGTTAGAGTCATAGGGTTGTCCACCCTAGTTTTTAATGTAATGTCAGCCTACCCATGGTCCACAGACCATGGGATTGTATAAATAGAGTGAGGCTCTAAGTGTAAAAGATAGTTAGTTAGAGCAAAGTATGAGATAGAGAAGTAGAAGCATAGAGAAAGTGTCTAAGTGTGTCTTGGGTTGTAGAGCAGGAAAAGGCTCTGCAGCTGAGTGCGTGGACCCCTGCAGCTGAGTGCACAGGGTGGAGTCGAGTCTGTAACCAAAGAAGATAATAATAAAAGAGGTTTTATCCAAATTCTGTGTATCTATTCTTGATTTATTACATGTTTGATATCAATTGAAAATATGTTGTTTATTTACTGCGCGCACTTGTATGAATGATTTATATTTCTAAGTATACTTTACACATGCAAGTAAGCTAAGTTAATCAAATAACAGTGGAATACTAGTAAGGACTGTGGTAATAACACTGTTTGGCCCTCGAGTAGGGCTACGTGAATGCAACATCTCAGGCTAAGAGGTATAGGTAAGCACGCATAGCAACATGCGCGCAAGGTCGAACTGCGGACCACTTGAACTCATCAGAGATCTCTACAGTGCAGAAACCTGGTTCTAGCACCCTTCCATACTACTTCACGTGAGACCTCAATCCAGACTCCATGGACTATTGCCGAAAGGGCCAGTAGTACCTGGATTTGTTTGGCTAAATCACCTTTGAACCTGGGTCAAACCCCAACAAGCCAACAGAAGAAAGTAGACACTAAAGTTTCATGGAAAGGGGTAGTCATATTAATCACATGGAACCTAACAGGGACTGCCAAACTATGGTGGGAAATGCTTAAGAAAAAAGAGAAAAAAAAAATTCTTGAAAATGATAATCCTTTGGAAGTTATTTTGATGGTTCCCTCCCATGAATTTTTGGGAGTTATTTCCTCTGACAGTGAACATTATGCCAAAATGTTTATGAGTCAAATATTGTGCAATTTATATTTATTATCAAAATATTATTGCATAATGCAAAATATTTATTATAAAATCCCTGATCACCATAATGTGGCTTATCTCAGGAACTACATGCCTCCATTCGAGGAAAAAATACATGAATTAGTGCAACAGTCCCTATTCACACAACACATTCTTACCATTTTGAAAAATGAATGTGCCGTCAACAAAACTCATAAGAATGTCAAAAAGCAGTTGCATTTTAGCCCCACCATCTATGACTCCTTTACTAAAACATATCATTTTGGGTGTTATAAGAACCACTCTAGAAATGGTTCTCAAAAAGACCAATGTAGTAAGTGTTCTTGTAGGTCGAGACCTCCTACTAAGAAAAATCAATATCGGTCAAAATATCCCACAACCAGAAGATCAATATTTATTTTCAAGAAAAGGTCTAAACCAATTAAGCAGTCCAAATGCTTTATTTGTGGTCAGACCGGTCATTGGGCTAATAGATGTCCCAACAAAGGAAAGAAAGGGATCCAAAAAAAGATTAGAAAATATTTTAAATCCTCTTATGACCCAGTTGACTGGGACATAGCTTCCTAGACTGATTTTGATTTTGAATGTTTTATTGTACATAGTACTAATTCAGATAATAACTATGACATTGATGAAAAATTCCAAAAGGTTTCTCTTTTAGACAGTAATAGTGACAACAACGAATGTACATATCTGTCTAATTGTTTTATGTTTTCATTTTAAGATCTCCAACATTAAATTGAATAAATCCAGAGACAAAAGGCCTCTCTTCATCCCAGCTTGATTATTCCTTGGAGATGTCTCCAAGAAAATATTGACCAGTTGTAGGCTTCTATTCCTCACAAAATAATTGATGGAGAAGAATTTGAGATTTCAAATTGGCATATAACACCGGAAGCATCACAAGAATCCACAGATAATACTGCAGAAAAATTATTGGATAAAATTAAAAGGGTAGAAAAAGATCTCCAAAGAGATAGAAATCAGATGAAGCATCTTGCACAATGGATTCAAGCCAACGTGTAAGAACTTGATAGTCTGAATTCACAGTTTTTTTCTTCTACTTTCCTTTCCTCTCAAACTCCATTACTATCATCTAGTCAATACAGTAATGAAAATGTTCATGAAATCAGTGGTATTGATGATAGGATGGTCATTCCTGTAAAAATAAAAGTGTCAGGCTACAAATAATAT
Source organism: Pinus tabuliformis (assembly GCA_031772625.1). Taxonomy (NCBI): domain Eukaryota; kingdom Viridiplantae; phylum Streptophyta; class Pinopsida; order Pinales; family Pinaceae; genus Pinus; species Pinus tabuliformis. Next base: position 968,552,661 of record CM062814.1, on the reverse strand, counting down.
ACTCTTGATGCTTAGATTGATACTGGAGCTATGAGCAGCTGTTGAAAATTCAAGGCCATTCCTACTTACTATTCAAAACCCACTCAAGTCCAGTTTAGAGCAGTTAACAAACAGATGATAGAAATCTCATATATTGCTCTAGACTTCCCAATACTCTTAGGTTCACAAGAATTATATGTCACCTTATATAATTATGATACTGGTGTTGATATTTTGCTTGGACAGGATTTTATGAAGAAATTTATGCGTGTTGATATGTTGCTTGGACATGATTTTATGAAGAAATTTATGCCAATCACCATTGAAAAGAATCTGATAATTTTCAGCATTCATGGAGACAAGGTGTAAGTCCTTGCTAAGAGTAAATATACACTCAGGATAAAATCTGATGAGGTAAGCAATTTTGATGAAGTAGTAACAGATCTTTCCAAGATCCAAAAAATTATCAAACATGTAGAAATCCATATCCTTGCCCTTTTTTGTGATATTGTAAACAAATTTAAAAATTACTATACAACAGAACACCCTACCGCATTCTGGTTTAGGGAAAATTATTTTGTTTCACTTCCATTCAAAAAAGAAGGCTCTGTTAAAGCACACAAGACACCAACAAATCACATGAGCCCGTTTGAACAAGATCTTTGTAAAGAAGAAATAAATAGTTTGATACAAAGAAAATTGATAGAATCGTGCAAGAGTTCTTGGGCATTTCTAGCTTTTTATGTCAACAAGCACTCAAGACAAAAATGTGGAAAAAAGAGGTTAGTTATCAACTGCAAATATATGAATGAAGCTCTTATGCCCAATAAATATCCTCTGCCTAATAAATAAATGTTGTTATCAAAGATTGCCAAAGCAAATGTGTTCAGTAAGTTTGATCTTAAAAGTGGGTTTTGGAAAATTGGCATTAATCCTGAGGATAGATATAAAACAACAATCGTGGTACCTGGAGGACAGTTTCAATGGAAAATTATGCCATTTGGTTTGAAGAATGCTCCATCAGAATTCCAAAAGAGAATGGAAGATCTTTTCAAAGATTATTCTTTTAGTATTGTCTACATAGATGATTTGTTAACTTTTAGCAAAGATATTAGTGAACATAAGAAACACTTAGAGGAATTTTATCAGGTTTTTTTCAAGCATGGTCTAGCTCACTCTACCTCCAAAAATAATTTCATCATTGCACAAACCCGGTTGAGTACTTGGGTTTAATCATATCCCAAGGGAAAATAGAATTACAACCATACGTATTGAATTCTTTATCAAATTTTCCAAAATATCTTCCATATGTTAAGATTGTGCAAATATTTTTAGGATGTTTGAATTACATCAGGTAATTTTATCTAGAGTAGGCCATAGATACAAATATTTTGCAACAAATATTAAAAAAGGGTAATAGTTGGAATGACCAGATGACCAAAGCAGTCAGAAACATAAAGCAGAAAATCAAACAGCGACCACCTTTGTCTCTTCCCCATAGTGACCTACCATTTGTTCTTGAAACAGATGCCTCATATTACTTTGGGTGGAAATCTTATTGCAGAAAGATGGAAAAAAGGAAGAATTATGTGCATATGCCTCTAGCACATTCTTAGAGGCTGAAAATAATATCTTTCTTCACATAAAGAAATTCTAGTAGTAAATAAAGGTATAAAAAGATTGAGGTTATTCCTTAAAAGTGTCCACTTCATTGTTAAGATAGATCTCAGGCACATGAAAGAAATTTTGCAAAACAAAAGGTTGCTAGAACAAGGTAATTCTAGAGTTTTAAGATGGGCTTTGTGGTTAGATGGCGATGAGCCTCATCATTGGGTAATTATATGGTCCTTAATTCACCTCCTAGCTTAGTCAAACCAACTATTCTCACAACTTATTGCATACTTCTGATTATATTTTGCTTATGAGATGAGCTAGAGTTGGATATTTTGCTTTATGGTCTAATGTTCATGTGATGCAGGACCCAAGGATAAAAGCAAGCATTTTTAGCAAAGACCTTAGTCAAAAATCGAAAGGGACAAGGGAGAGGAATTATAGGAGGTAAATCCTCCTCATTTACTACCCCTCCATTTGAATATTCCTTCATCAGCTTGAAGTGAAAACAGCCAAATCATGAGGACTAGAAGGAAGCTGAGCAAGTGAAATTCAAAGCACCAGTTATCTCGAGTTTGGGAGCCGAGCCTCCCTAATTTTAAGGAAGTCGTTGGAGACTTCAATCGTATCAGTAGAGAGGCCTAGGATCTTAGTAGGATTCGTACTTTTGATTGTAAAACTCTACTTTATTTTCGAGATGCAAGACTTGTGACAGTTTTTGATGTAATCCATTGTTTTGATAATAAGAATGAGTTTTGCTTCGAGCCAGCACTGAGTTAACTCAGAGGTTTGAAGCTCTTGGCTTAGGGACCAACCCTAGCAGCTAAGGCTCCTCTTTATTGTACATGTATGTTAGCGTAGATTCATGGTTTAATCATTCATTTTCTTAAGTAGCTGCATTTCCATTACAACAGTGTAGCGCATAGATTCATGGTTTAGCCGTTCATTTTCTTAAGTAGCTGCATTTCCATTATAGCAGTGTAGTGTAGATTGGTTGTGTTTTAGTTTGCTTCTGTTTGTGCCTTTTTCTTTAGTTAGTAGGTTAGCAAGGATTATACCCGTAGATTCCCTTTCATAACAACCCTGACCAACCACCATCAATCGCATGTCACATAACTTTTTCGTATTCACTTCAATGTTTGACTTTATGCGCTCCAAATCTCCACTGTCGATCTGTCTAGCTTGATCCAATGGATATCACGTCATCTCAATACTTTATGCGCTCCAAATATCCACCATCGATTTGTCTAGCTCAATCCCATGACTATCGCATCGTCCCAATACTTTATGCGCTCCAAATCTCCACTCTCGATCTATCTAGCTTGATCCAATGAGTATCGTGCAATCTTGAGCCAATTCTTTCACGGCTGATATCCACCTGAGAGCATGTGAGAAAAGAGGTTTTCTCGTGCTACGTGTTACCTAGTTAGGCTAATCGTACAAAATTTTGGAATTCCACTTACAGCCTTGAGGGCACGCGAGAAACTGCTTACTGCCTACAGAAACCTGCTCCATCATTTCGCATGTTTTTTACCCTTCTGTTTCCATGTGACTTGATGTGATCCACCAATATATTCACTTCATCTCCACGATAAGATCTCCACCATTCATCTCTCATTTAACCTTGTTTGTCCATCTATTCACTTAACCTATGCAATAAAATCTCCACCGCTCATCTTCTGTTAGTCCTATTCGTTCATCTATTCACTAAATCACCCGCGATAAGATCTCTACTGCTCATCTTTCATTAACCCTATTCATTCATCTATTCACTAAATCATCCGCGATAAGATCTCCACCATTCATCTTCTGATCGGTCTTGTTCATCCATCTCTTGAATTAACCTCCTGTGATAAGATCTCCACCATTCATCTTCTATTAGTCTTGTTCATCCATCTATTCTCTTAGCCTCCTGCGATAAGATCTCCACCATTCATCTTCCATCTATCTTATTCCTCCATCTATTCACGTAATCTTCTACGATAAGATCTCCTCCGTTCATCTCCCATTAATACTTTTCCTGATTGATCGAACGATTCCTATGCACTTCTGCTTCGTTACATCGTCCTTTCACTGATTTCGATATTCACTTTCTCTTCCACTTGACTCCTTGCATGCTTGATTTTACCAAAACACCAAAAACGCGAAAAAAAACTTAGTCTAGTTTCTTCGCTTACACATTAGTTTGGTTTGATGCTCTTTACTTCTATAACTTAGATAGCAGCATTAGGTTAGTTTTGATTTAGCAATTCTTCTTAGTTTAGCTATTTAAATGGTTAGTTAGGATATGGTGTGTTTTAGCATTACATGTTGTTTTCTTCATTACTACAATAGAGTAGCTCTCTTAGAATATATTTTCTCTTCTTCCATCAAAGAATCAAGCTCCTTATGACTCTATAGAAGTCTACCTTGGAACCCTTGGGGTCTCTTTCCAGATGAAGAAGCGACAATAGGAAGGACCTTCACTTCTATTTGTGCATATAGCATTGTCACCTCCAAGTTTGTACGAACCCCAGGTTGATAAGTAAAGCTGGTAGCCCTGGATTTGCAACATCCTTCTTGCAATACTAGTGCTCATTACTTGTTGGCACCGTTTCCAGGGAGGTGTCAGAGTAGAAAGTGATTACTACTTTCTTTTCTTCTACTTCTAGTCTTCAATTTTCTTCCATTAGTTTAGTTCTGCAAAATTAATATAGTAGATTCCTTTCTTTCATTTGTCATTATCTACTTTCCTTTCCATTCTGTAAGTAGAATTTCAATTCAACATGTAGTTTCTTTCTGTCAGTAGTTTTAATTCAATCAGCAATTTCATTTCTGCAAATTACTTTCTTTCTAAACAGTCTTCCAAAAACCAACTCAAAATTTTTTTCTTTCATGCCTCATAAGAGTAGGGACAATTTAGGAAATTTCTTGCCAAATACCCCCACTGCATCCAACAACCAACCTTCTCTCTTCTTTGATGACCGTGAACTGGAGGAACCCTTAGGTGTGCAACCTGACATATTTGAAGAACCTATAGGGGAAGAAGAAGAAGAAGAACCCATTCCAACTGAACCAATGTCTAAAAACCAAAATGACAAAGGGAATAGAGAGAGAATTGAGGGTGCCTTCCCCATCAGGGAGGCCAATGGGGGCACTAAGATGAAGAACATAAGCCCCTCCGCTCTACCTCATTTTCATGGCCTGATCATAGAGGACCCTGACACTTTCCTATTTGAGTTTTTTTTTATATGCTAAACCTATGACTATACAAATGATGAGAAAAGGTTAAAACTATTTCCATCTACCCTCAAGGATGCAGCGTTGCGCTGGTTCATGGATTTATCTGGAGATAGAATCACAACTCGGGCTCATATACAACAATATTTTAACAACAAATATAGGGACTATTGTAGGTCAAAGGATACGAAAGAAGAGATTTTCAGGATGACTATGGGCCAGGATGAATCCTTAGAAGACTATGAAGAAAGATTCCAGCTCAGTCACAAAAGGGCCAGGTGCACACTTGACCCTGAGTCACTAAAGCTAGTCCTGCTTAGACGAGTAAGGAAGGATCTTCGAGATAACTTACATTTTCTAGTAGGAGGATATATCTACCAATTACCCTATGAAGATATCAAGATTGTCTTTAGAAACCATTCTAGGGTAGCCAGGAAAAAGGGTAGGAGTAGTCGACCTATGGCTAGTACATATCTTCCAACTCATCCATCAAGGGTGAAATTCGAAATATGTTGGAAGATTTCGAAAGTGAGACACTGCAAACCCTTGCCTTGCAATTGGACACCATGAAAATCAAAAGGAAGGAAGAGGAAGTAGAGAGAGCCTTCGCCATATTTTGTCATTGATGCACCACGAGGCATCCTAGGAATGAATGCCCACTGAACTGCATTGAGATTTGCTCAGTCTGTGAAGAAAACCACTCCACAAAAAAGTTCCCTTCTTTACCTGAACTCAAAGCTGTATATCAGGGAGTTAAAGGGGTCACCGAGCAGCTTTGCTACATCAACCAAAGAAGACCTCCTGGGCCTAGACCATACCAGCGGGGTATGCAAGGGTCATCCCATGCATATTGCAACCCCAACCAAACCACAGCTATACCTTCTTAGGGACCCCCTACTCATCCGTCTTGGTCTACACCCCCTCCTTGGTCCTATGCGTCTCAGTATCATTTCTGGCCAGCCAACCAACCATTTCAACCTTATGTTTTGCCACAACCTTAGTGGAATACCCCACACCAAGGGTGGCGGCCCCAATACAGCAATGCTCCAGCTCTATTGTCTCCACCACCTACCCAAGGACAACTCCCGCAGTCTACTCCACCCAAGCAACCCCAGATGCTTGCCCAGCCAAATCCGAACATGAAAAATAGGCATGCTCAACAAGTATATAGTGGAGAGACATGATACCCAACTTATGTTGTAGAAATCCAGGAGATCAACCTAAGATCTGGGAGAATTCTCCCAGATAACCAACCTTCCTCTCCACATAGGGAGGTTGAGGAAGAAATATAGGAAAGAAACCTTAAAGTAAATCCACCCTTTCCTAGGATATTAGCCCAACCACTCTAGCCTACCCCAGAAGAACTTGAACTTTTGAGAGAATTGAAAAGTCTATGTAAAGATCCCCCTTCTCCAGGAAATAAAATATGTTCCCATTTACAATAAGTTGACTAAGGAGAATTGCTTCAAGCATCCAAGGAGAAGAAAAAGGGATGTCCCTACCATTAATTTCATTTGGTAGCTATCTGACTTAATGCTAGGGTAGGTAATATGTCCATAATATTTGGACCCTAGAAGCCTTGTAGTAGATGTGCACATCAATGGCACCATTGTCCCACACACTCTGATTGATCCAGGGGTTTCTATTAATGTGATGACCAAGGACACCATGCTCAAGCTCAACCTCCAAGGGTTGTTCAAGAAGACCACAATAGTTCTGCAACTTGAAGACCACTCCACAATCATTCCTGAGGGAATTGTGGAGGATGTGATGGTCTCCATTGACTCCTGGGAGTACCCTGCAGATTTCATATTTCTCCAACCTAAGGCGAAGCTTACTGGTTACCCTCTTATCCTTGGGAGGCCATGGTTGGCCATAGTTGATGCTTACATTAGCTGCAGAGCTGGGAATATGACCATCAAGAATGGGCATATGTCCAAGCAATTAGTATTATACCCTCCTGCTCAACCTTATCTAGAGCATGATTTACCTTTATGGTTGGAGGAGGAGGAAGAAGATGAGGCTTATTCAGCCCAACTTTATGCTTTGGATGCAACCACAGGAGGAGGACAGTTAGATGAGGATGACTTAATTGAACACATTCTCCAAAGTCCAACTCTTAGTTCGTTACCATTAGAAGAAGAAGTAAGGGAAACCCAGAAAAATCATCCAATTGAATTATGCTTGGCCAATTCCAACCCACTCTGTGTCAAAACCATAGAATTTGGCCCAGAGAAACTTTGAAAATTAATCCATCTCTTTCTGCTCTTGAAGAGGAAAATCTATGCAACATGTTGAGAGAAAACCTAGAAGCCTTCTCTTGGAGCTACGAGGAAATGAAGGGAGTACACCCCTCAGTGTGTACTCACCACATATACATCAAATAAGGTTGCAATCCAGTCAGGCAACCATAGAGGAGGATGAATCTAGCTCTTAAAGATATAGTCAAAGAGGAACTACAAAAACTGCGAGATGCAGGATTCATTTACCCTCTCTTTGATAGTGAGTGGGTCTCTCCTTTAGTGTTAGTTCGCAATTAAAATGGTAAGTGGAGGATTTGTGTTGATTATAGGGAGTTGAACAAAGCCACAAAGAAGGATCATTTTCCCCTACCCTTCATTGACCAAGTGCTAGATGGCTTGGGAGGGAAGAAGTTTTTCTCTTTCCTAGATGGATTCTGTGGATACAACCAAATCCAAATTTGCCTTGAAGACCAGGATAAGACCACATTCACCTATCCTTGGGGTAATTTTTCCTATAGGGTCATTCCTTTTGGCCTATTGAATGTCCCTGCCACTTTCCAGAGAGCAGTCTTGAGTATTTTTGCTGAATTAGTACATGATGCAGTGGAAATTTATATGGACGATTTTACACCTTATGCTATGATTTTCAAGAAGACCTGACTAACCTAGGCAAAGTATTGCGCAAATGCATTGAAATGAACTTTTCTCTTAGTCCAGAAAAATGTGAATTCTTAATGACTAAAGGGACCATGCTAGGTCATTCAATATAATAGGAAGCACTGCAAGTGGATCGAAACAAAATAGTGATCATCCAAAGGGTCCCAGCTCCTCAAAATAAGAGGGATGTCATGAGTTTCTTGGGGTTAGCTAGATACTATCGAAGGTTCATAAAGGACTTCAACAAGTAGGTCTCTCCTTTATTTGGGATATTGGCCAAAGATTTAGAGTTTATATGGCCAAAAAGTTGTCAAGAGGCCTTAGACATTTTAAAGGGTAAGTTAACCACTACACCAATTCTTTGAGGCCCAAACTGGGCCCTCCATTTTCATATTCATGTCGATGCCTCCCACAAAGCCATAGGAGTAGCCTTACGTTAGGTAGAGGAGAAATTTCCCCATGCCATCTATTTTATCAGTAAGAACCTATCAAAGGCTGAGCTAAATTATACTGTGATTGAAAAGGAACTCCTAGCTATTGTGCAATCATTAAACAAATTTAGGCATTACATTACAAGCTATCAAACATTTGTGCATACTAACCATGCTGCAATCAAATATTTAATGAAAAAACCAGATGTGAATGCTAGAATTATAATATGGTTGCTTTTACTACAACAGTTTGACCTAACGTTGATCTAACTATTGTTGATAATCCTGGTAAGGAAAATTTTGTTGCAAACTTTCTATCTAGGATGAATCTGCCTGCAGGTTAAGAAGGAATGGTGGATAACCAGTTACGAAATGAGCATTTGTTTGCTATTTCATTTCTCTCCTCATCGTTTGCTAATATAGAAAACTATTTGGTATCAGCACAGTTCCCACCAAACTTGCCCTCCAAGGAAAAGAGCAAGATAGTCAGGAAAAGCACCCCTTCACTTGGATTGGGGGAAATCTTTTCAAACTTGTTCTAGATCAAATCTTGAGAAGATGTGTAAGGGAAGAGGAAGTTTTGACATCCTTCTAACCTGTCATGATGGGCCTTGTGGAGGTCACTTTGCAGCAAAGAGGATAGCATTCAAAGTGTTACAAGTGGGCTATTATTAGCCCACTCTTCATTAGGATGTGAAGAAGTACATTAGTCAGTGTGATCGGAGCCAAAGGATGGGAAAGCCTACTCTAAGAGATGAAAATCCCCTACAACCTCAAGTGACTTTCGAGTCATTTGACAAGTGGGGCATGGACTTCATTGGGCCTATCAACCCTCCGTCATAGCAAAAATAATAAATTATTGTGTGCATTGATTATTTGACTAAGTGGGCTAAAACCAAGGTGATTAAGGCAACGACAAAAGAGAAGGTGGTTGAATTCCTAAGCAAGAACGTATTCTACAAATTTGGGTACCCTATGTTAGAGTCGGTCCGGTCAGCCCTCCGTCAGAGATCAAAGCTCTTTGTGCATTTCAATTTTAGGTGTCCCGCTCCATCCACTCAGCTGCATTTCGCTAGGGACATGTCATGATCTGACGGAGAAAGTCATGCTACTCATTTTCCCTCATGTCTGGCCCCTACTGGTTCAGGTCTTGATCCACAATCACTGAAATTCATGATAGCCAAGGTCTGGTCATATTACAGGTCAAAGTCCTTTTCATTGCTGTGTCTAGGAAATCATCAATGTGGTTTTTGAAAAAACATGTCCATAACAAAGTCATGCAGGCCAGAGGGAGATATTATACAGCTATGGTTCAAGAAAGCATCATCATCACATAAAGAGACATCGACTCTTCTTCAAAACTCTGTTTTGAAGAAAAGTCAAACAAGGTCAACTATGACAAAATTTTCCAAAAAATTGACAGTTGACATTTTCAGATGCAGTCATGGATTCCAAAGCCAGAGGCCCAGTCACACAGTCCCCGCAAAGAAATGCCGAAAATTTTGCCATGAGAGCCAAAATTTCAAAGAAAAAGGAAAAACAGAGTGTTTTAAAAGTCAATGAAAAGTGCAAAACTCAAACGTTAGAAAGTGGGTTTGCAAAGAAAAAAAAATCAAACTCACCTTTCCCAAGCCTATATATATTTGTTTTGACACAAGACTAAGTAATTGTGTTATGAAAAAGCTTGAGAGAGGCATTGTTGAAGAAAATAGAGCTAAGGAGAAGGAATTCGAGTAAGGAGGGCAGATTGCTAGGTGGCACGGTGCACACACCAGGGCGCGGGACGCACACGGAGGGCGTGACGCATTGGCAGCCAGCCCACAGTGCAAAATCCACAAGGGCGTGATGCACTCATAGTGCGCGGCACACTGGGCTTGGCGCACAACGCACACAGCCAGGGGCATAAAAATAGTGCCAAACCGTTTCAAATCTTTGTGAAAGCTATCAAATCACGAGGTAGGCCTTATGACACCTCTTCTCCATCAATTTGGTCAATGTTTAGCTGTTTGTAAGATGTTTGAAAGGTATCCAAAAGCACAATGGCCCTCCATGGAAAAAGCAACAAGAAAAACGGTTGATGGGGTTGGAAGATGGTAATGATTAGCACCAAGGTCACTTTCCTCCCCTTGTCCCCTCACTCCTCATCATTTTCACCTCCATTCTTCCTTGTCTCCCAAGAAATCCCCCTAAAATCCCCCTAAAACTCCCTCCCGTGTTTTTCAAACAAAAATTGTGTCGTTTGACTGTGCGCGGTGCACACACAATGTGGCGCGGCACACTCAGGGCGCGCGGCACACTGGGAGCCGGCCACAGTGTTAACATTACACTGGTGTGGCACATACCCGGTGCGTGGCACACTCGAAAAAGCACGCGGCGCACAAGCCTGTGAGCCTAAGAAAGCACCAAACCTCCCAAATTTTTGTAAATTGGCTCTCGACCTTGCAAAAGTGCCCATAAATATTTTAACCATTGATCCTTAACTCAAGGAAAAATATGTTTTGGTGACCATGAAATCAAAAGCAAATTTTTTTTAAGCAAACACAAAAATGACACAAAAAGGGTAAAAAAGCTAGGGTTTTGCTACCGTAACACAATTGCTAAATAAGCTCGTACCCTACCTTGATCAGCTGATTTCCTTGTAGCATTTTCCCCTTACCATCACCCTAGCTATATTGCAATCATATCTATTTGTCCCCTTTATTCCTATAGCTAAGAATATCCCAAACCCTATCCCATCAAAACCATACCCCAAAAACTCCCAAATCCCTGATATTTCTCCTTTAAACCCTTATTCCCCTTTTCATCATTCCCCTCCTAACACTCCCCTGTCTTATTGTCCCCTTGGTAACAGATTTTCAGAGCATTCATCAGTGTCATTGGATTCAGAGGGCAGCATTAAACTCAGGGTACAAGCAGCAGTGATGGCATCAGAAAATTCATCAGATTATGAGGGGGATACACACAGTGACACATCTTCAGGAGAGAGGGCCCATAGGAGACATCACCGGAGTGGTAGACATCTCAGAAATGAGCCCAACACCCTTGCAGAGCTACAGGCATGCCCACTTGCCATGTCTTGTTTCCAGCACTTGGCATGTTATGAATTTTTCCAAAGGGTGGCAAATGTCAAAGTACATCATGAGTTGGCCCACCTTTCTGCACTTCATCTACAGGGAGGCCAATCTATCCTGGCTGGGGTCACTTTCACCTTGACACCGGAGGCTATATCAGTGGCAATAGGGATACCTAACGTTGGGGAGCGGTGGCATAAGAAGAAGAAAGTGGAGAGGCATCACTATGAGACCTACATCAAGAACAATTGCTTGAGCCAGCTCACCAGAGTTTTTCCATTCAGGTTTTTGAGGGAAGAGTATGCCCCACTCATGAGATTGATCATGAAGTATTTCAGTTGCGAGGGGGGGTTTTCTCACCTTTATGCCTATCACATCTGCTTGCTCATGCACCTCACCAGGGTAAAGATGATGAGCCTCCCATTTTTCATCTGCAACAACATTGAGAAGATGAAAAACTTCATGCAGCGCAAGACCCCACGACAGCAGCTAAACAGTGTCTATCATTTTGCTCTCATCCGGATTTTGGTGGACCATCAGTTGGGATTATAGGGTATAGCTTGGGAGGACTTCATTTCACGTGATTTCTTCAGTGCGCCATCGGTGATATCAGAGGAAGAACATGAGGTGGGAGGTCTTTCACATCAGGCTGAGCATGAGCTGGGAGGTCCTTCATATCAATTTTAGCCTGAGATGCGAAGTCATTCACATCATTTTGATAGCCATGAGACTACCACCATGCCAGTATACATCACATATCAGAGAGGCTATCCGAAAGGCACCAGACCTTTGTTTGCAGTAGCAAAGCAAGTGTTATCTCCACCCAGGGTGGAAGGGGCCTCGCTTCCTACATCGACAACGCAGGTACAGGACAAGGGAAAGAAGTCCAAGCATGAGGAGGGGCCTTCCGGTGTGCCATCAAGTGAGCAAGAGACTGAGTTTGTTCTCCTCCAGGATGATGAGCCAGATGCAGAATCCACCAATGAGGAGCTTATAGAGATCATCAAAGAGCAACAATCAAAGATTGAAGACTTGACCATTGATCTAGAAAGGGATAAGTGGAACATGAACTACTTGGAGTGGAGAAACAAACAACTTGAGGACCAACAGATGATCATGGAGCTGCAGAACATCCGTGAGCAGCGCCAAGTTGCTCAAAGAAGAAGGGTTCCGCTCACCTCTTTGGAGCAAGAAATCAATGAAGACCGGGAGTCCAACCTTGAGAGGGTCAACATGCATTTGGAGAGGCTATTGGACAAAGAAAACAGGGAGAAAGACATGCTAAGACACTTGACTCATCACTACCAGGCCCGCAACATGAGTTCCAAGGCGAGAATCAGGAGCCTAAAGGCAAAATTGAGCAAAGCGAGAAAAGAGGCAAAAGAGGCAAAGGAGGCAAAGGAGCAAGATCGGCTTTGAATCTTGGCTGAGGCTTCCTTGGCACAGTAAAGCACTTCATAGGGAACCTCCAGCCCAAATTTCAAAAAATTTGGGCAAATTTTGGTCACAGGCAAAATTTTTGGGCACAAAACAGGAAATTCCTCCCTGTGCGTCGCGCCACTAGCACGACGCTAAAATTCTAGCACTCTAATCGAGGAATGGCTTACATATTCGGATTCAACATCGAACAATACGTCTACCAGTGTCTGGGAAAGAAATTTTGACAAGTTTTGGGTCTCCTAAAGGTCAAAAAACACTCAAAAATGGCCTCTCTGCCACTTTGTGGACACACAAAAAGCAGTGTTGGGAGAATGAAGTTTTGGAGGGGCGAATGAGCTTAAAACTAAGAAATTCTAGTTGGTTTGGAAAGTAGACAGGACAGGTTTTCCATGAAGCCCACTTGGGCACATTTTTGACACCTTCAAGTGCCCCAAAACAGGTCCCAAAGTGGCGTGACGCACAGGGAATTTGGCGCGATGCGTAAGGGAAAAACTGCCAAATTGCTCCCGTTTCGCGAAATTTCGGGTCGCAACTTATCCAAGTGGGCCCGGTCATTTACTCTTTGGTTTTTAGGCACCAAGGGTGGCTTTTATAGAATTTTCTCTCCAGGTGGGCATCTATCCAAGTGGCAAAAGAATGAAAAGGGTCACCACAGCCAAATGTCATGCTTGAGAGCGTTGCACCTGTAGCTGATGGTTGGCTCTCCATCTCCTTTTCGAAATGATTTGAGTAACTTCCCAACCCCTGGGCATTCCGTCTCTTCTCTACACTTTATATATATTGTATGTAGGTTATTTGCAAAGGGTTGGCTGGCTTGTAACTTCTGGGAGATTGTGGGAAAGAAACTCTGTTTCTGCACTGTGTATTTTTGACAGAGAGTTAATGAAAGGAAGCGGCTCAGTTCCATGAGATTCTTGTGGTTGTGAGTGTGGAAAATGTGTTCTTATGTTCCATATGTATCTTGTTATGTTTCATAATTCATTTCATGTTTCATTTCAATGAAATTTTCTAACTGAGATTAGGTAGAATTCAATTTATATTGCTCTACCTGTGGGAAAATTTCATGTGCAGTGTTATTCTTCTGTTGAAAAGGATTCATACGACCATGCCCTTTTCACTATCTTTGGAAATCTTTCCATTCCGCATCACCTTAAGTTGAAATTACTGTGCTTCCTGCCTACCTTGCCTCACGGAATAATCTGTGCCTTCATTCTCAATTCTCTATTCTTTGCTAAGCGCCAGTCCCATATACATCCCAGAAGCTCGGCCACTTTCGAAAATATTTTCCAAAATCCTTTCTCACTTACTAGCCTAAGGTAAATATCGCATTGCAAGTTATCTCAGAGCATTTTTCCTATCCATTCGCTGAGCGTGACTCGGAGAGAGCCCTCTCCTGCTCTGGTAGGGCTAGCTACCAGACTGAGCGTGGTTTTGGTTACCCTAATTTTTGCCTTCCTTCAGCCTGAGGTAGATTTATACGATAACCTAGTGGCGACCATACTGGGGATTAAGTTGAAAATCAAATCCCCTTATTTCATAAGAATTCTAGGCTCCCAAATGATGAGCTTAGGATTGGAAACGCTGAGTAAGTTGGTTGTGTCCCGTAATTCCTCTCAATAGCACGCTGACTTCAAGACGATACACCAGAGCGAATCCAGACCTGGACCCTCCTCACATTTACGAAAATCCAAATTTGATCCCAAGATTCCTTCGTCAAGAAAGCACCATAACCCCTGTGTTCAAATCCCCTTCATGTCCCAATATTTTTTAGTATCTTGAAGAGCTTGAGTTTTACAAATTATTTGAGATATCACTGTTTGAATCGAAATCCAAAAAGGCTATTGATTACACCGTCCCCGATCTGCAATTTCTTGTAGACCTTGAGACGGAAAGAGCTAATAGATTAATTGATAACTACATTGCCACACAGCCCCAAACTCCAAGTGCAAGCCCCTTGCAAGATGTGCACACTCCTCCAACACCTCCAAGGCCAAATCCACCAAGAATGATGGCTGCCCATTTTGCTCCTCTTGTTCTGCCCCAAGTCCTAGATGACATGCCAAATGACTATCAAAGTAAAATCTCGTTTTTTGATGGCACTCCTAACAGTATTACAGCTCAACAACATGTGGATAAAATGGCATATTTCTATGAACTTCATGAGATCAATGCGGAGAACATGGCAATGAGACTCTTCATACAAACATTTGTAGGTGATGTGAGGAAATGGTTCAGAGGTTTGACAGCTGCAAGCATCACCACCTTGGCGGAGCTACAAAGACAATTTTTGAACAGGTGGGAAGTAAAAAAGAATCCCCTTCAAATTCTGGCCGAGTATGAAAAAATCAAGTGGAATGCCGGTGAGTCAGTCCAAGATTATTGTGTTAGATTTAATGCAGTCTACAATGATATCCCAGACCATCTAAAGCCACCGGTGGGACTAGCAATGATGAAGTTTACGGATGGTTTTGATGCTGACATGGAGTACCAATGACGAGAGAGAGAACCAGCTACAATGGAAGATATGCAAAAAATTGCAGTCAGCGTTGAGGCTAACCTGCTGTCCAAAAGAGTAAGAGCGAAAGCAGAGAAGAAAACCACGGTGAAAGAAGAATCTTCTTCAATGGATCAGCTGCTCAAGAAGGTAGAACAGATGCTCGAAAGGGTAAAACTTGACAAGCCAGAGCCACATGTTAGGAATCCTAACTTTCGTGGCCAACAACAGCCACAATATAGAATTAGACAAAGAGATCAGCAGACTCAAGAGCAGACAGCACCACAGCTGATACAAACACCTTTGCAGCAGAATTTTGTACATGGACCAGAATCAAATGAGGAAGGGAATGTAATAGGTGAGGAAAACCATCTTTTTACTCCAGATGAGCTGCCTACTTACATCACCGAAGAAGAAGAATGTGCAGTGAATTCAGCTACACACCAAGACACCGATTTTATCCTAGCTAACAAAACCGTGTTGGAAGAAGAGTCAGAAGAATATCAAAGGGGGTATATGAATGCTTTGTCCACACAACAACAGTGATATTCCCTTCAAAACATAGATGTACCGGCTAAACAAATTCAGAAAAAGGAGGATGAAACAACAAAGAAAGATCTATCAGCTACACAAAGAAAGGGAAAGGAGGCGGTTGTTCCGGAGAGCAGCAAATCGAAATCAGCAGAACAATCACAGCAACCGGCCACCTCAAAAGACAAGGAAAGGAAAGAGATCCCAGTCAAAGAGGTAGAAAGAACTCCCGCTTTTAGCCTAGAGAATGAGATTTCTAAGCTAAAGGTATCCATCCCTTTGACTGAAATCATGAAGAACATCAGCTATAGAGGATAGATTTCTAAAATGTTGAATTTGGACCCATTGTCCGACATGGTAAACATGGAAGATGATCAGCCTGAAATGATTTTTGGGCCAACGACAAATGGTGAGTCTCCCAAGAGCGAAGTGCCACCCTTCTATATCAGTTTATGATTGCATGACTTTGTGCTACACAATGCCATGTTCGATTCCGAAGCCTCTCATAATCTCATGCCCAAGGCTATCATGGATAAGCTTGGTCTAGACATCACCTGCCAATATCATGATCTCTATTCATTCGACTCCAGCAGAGTAAGGAGCATAGGGCTCATCAAAGACTTAGTTGTGAGTTTGGATCAGCTTCCTATGAAAAATGTTCTGATGGATGTAGTGGTAGCAGACATTCCTCCAAGGTTTGGTATGCTTCTTTCCAGGTCTTGGGTGGCAAAATTGAAGGGGACACTATAGCTGGATTTCTCCTATGCGACAATCCCGGTGTTTGGACAAATGAGGAAATTATATCGGGAACAAAAGATGAAGTATATGATCACAAGCAAGGAGAAACCGATAAATCATCCTATAAACTATGTACATACAGATTTAGAGTCTTTTGTTTTGTTTTCAGATAGTTTAAATGAAATAGATAGTTAGATAGTAGAAGCAGATGACATTCCAGAGATAACAGAAAATTTTAGAGAGATTTTGAAGAAAGAAAGACAAGAAAAGCAACAAAATATTGGGCAATCAGTTGGAAACGATGGACAGCAAACGAACAATGGACAACAAACAAACGATGGACAACAAACTAACAATGGACAGCAAAAATATTTTCAGCACTTGCAAGAAGAAGAAGAAGGCTTATGGACCATGGATTTTGATGGAGCAGTAGGGAATGATGGAGCTGGTATTGGTATTTGGGTATGCAGTCCTTTCTCCACCCCAAACAAAGTACCTAGCAGCGTGAGAGTTTGCTCCTACAAGCTAGCCTTCGAATGTTCCAATAATGAAGTTGAATATGAAGCTCTGATTGCTAGCCTGAAGATTCTTAGAAAGCTGAGTGCAAAGAGGATTTCAGTATATGGCGACTCCGAGTTGGTGATAAAATAGGTCAGAGGTGAGCACCAAGCAAAACATCCGAGGATTCGGGCCTATCGTGATGCAGTTTTGGACATCTTGAATCTATTTTCTGAATACACCTTGACATGTGTGCCACGAATACAAAATAGTATTGTTGATGCTCTTGCCAAGGCAGCGAGCAGCTTGAAGATCCCCATGAACTCCAGAAATAAGTTTGAAATCCATGTCAAGCACCGTCCAACCATTCTAGATAATCAGCGACATTGGCAAGTTTTCCAAGATGATGAGGAGATTAAGGATTTTCTGCTCAACAACAGCAAGTTCAAAGAAACATTAATCGATGTGGAAAACGATGAGAACAAAGGGAATGGTACAGCAGAAGTACAAATCAATCAAATGGATGTATTGCAGCTGAAGAACAACATCATTCCTAAAGGCTTGATACCCATAGAAGAACTTTTCGATCAGGATGACGTAGCCCGCAAGCAAACTTTTCGGCCCACAGAGAAAGGTGTAGAAGAAGTCAACATCGGTACAACAGTAAATCCAAAATTGGTAAAATTGTCCAAGACACTACTACCAAAGATCAAGGAAAAATATATCAGTTTGATGGCTTCATTTGCATATGTATTTGCTTGGGATTATTCTAATTTAAAGACCTATGATACGAACATCATTCAGCAAACCATACCTATCAAGCACAATCAGAAAACATTTAGACAAAAGCTGAGAAGGATCAATCCAAAGTTGTTGCCATCCATCGAAAAGCAGGTAAATAGGTTGTACAAGTCAGGTATCATTGTGCCTATCAGATTTTCAGATTGGATATCTAACTTAGTGCCTGTATGAAAGAAGACCGGTGAGATCCGCCTATGCATTGATTTTAGAAATCTAAACAAGGTCTCATTGAAGGACAACTACCCGCTGCCCAAGATGGACCATATACTTCAGAGAGTAGTGGGGGCATCTCGTATGTCACTGCTCGATGGTTATTCCGGATATAACCAAATTTCATTCCATAAAGATGATAGGGATAAGACAGCATTCACAACTCCATGGGGGACATTTCATTATGCCAAAATGCCATTCGGTTTGAAGAATGCAAGTGCCACATTTCAGCGTGCAATGGACCTGGAATTTGCAAATGAGAAGGATGGGCTTTTGGTGGTGTACTTGGATGACTTGATGGTGTTTTCAAAATCTGATGAAGAGAACATGCATCACCTAAAAATTGTCTTTCAAAAGTGCAGGAAATATGGCCTATCTCTGAATCCTAAGAAGAGCTTGTTCGCCATGGAGGAAGGAAAATTACTTGGGCATATCATTTCAAAAGATGGCATCCGCATAGACCCAGCACGTGTCCAAGCAATTTAGCAAATCGATCTGCCTAGGAACAAAAAGGAGATACAGTAATTCAATGGTAAGATGAATTTTCTGCGTCGCTTTGTGCCTAATCTTGCGGAACACTTGAAAGAAATGACCAACATGCTTAAGAAGGACAACCAGGTGAAATGGATGGATGAGGCTATGAAATCTTTCAACTTGGTCAAATTGGCCCTCTCTTCAACTCCAGTTCTAGTCAGCTCGGATTACACTCAAGATTTCATATTGTTTTCATTTGCTTCTGAGCACACTATCATGTACTGTTGCTTGCATGGATCATAAATACCCATTGCATTCTTCAGCAGGGCTATAAGGGATGCAGCTTTGAAGTACAACATCATTGAGAAGCAAGCCCTGGTATTGGTGAAGGCACTGAAAGATTTTCGGGTGTATATCTTACATTCTCACATTCTGGCCTATGTTCCTAATGGTGCTGTGAAAGATTTTTTAGTGCAGACCGATCTAGAAGGGAGAAGGGGAAAATAGATTGCAGCCTTGCTTGAATACGATGTGGAGATAAAGCCTACAAAGCTGGTCAAGGGACAGGGATTGGCGAAGCTAATGGCTGAGTCAAATTCACATGCATTGGACATAAATCTGATCGCTGCCATGTCTGATGAGAATGATGAAGGAACTTCAGTTCGGGTATCCGAAATTTTTGCTTTGTCCCCATGGTATTCTGATATAATCTATGTGCTAAAAAATCTATCACCACCATCCGACATGGCTAGAAACAAACCGAGAACACTTAAATTGAAGGCTGCCAAATTTTGTATCTTGAATTCTGCACTGTATTGGAAAGATCCCTGTGGAATTTTACTAAATTTTCTGGCGGAAGAGGAGGCAAAGAAAGTTATGGAGGACTTCCATGGAGGAGAGTGTGGTGGACATCTTTTTTGGAAGTCGACAGCGAACAAAATATTGAGAGCGTGGTACTACTGGCCTACTTTGTTTGCTGATGTGCATAAGATGGTAAAGCGCTATCATAAGTGTCAAATTTTCGAAGGAAAACAGAAACTACAACCTTTTCCACTGAAGCCTATCGAAGTGAGCGCTCCATTCCAGCAGTGGGGTTTGGATTTCAATGGGGAAATTCATCTCGCATCTTCTGGACAGCATAGGTGGATCCTTACAGCGACGGAATACTTCACAAAGTGGATTGAGGCAGCACCTACCAGACAAGCGACGGACACGGTAATCATCTCATTTCTCGAAAATAACATCTTGTCTCACTTTGGTTGTCCAAACAAAATAATCATTGATAATGCAGCAACTTTTAAATCGAAAAGGATGGTAGAATTTTGTCACAAATATCACATAATTTTGGGTCATTCAACTGCCTAACATCCGCAAGGCAATGGATTGGCAGAATCTTCAAATTTATCTTTGGTCAATATCATCAAGAAGATGTTGGAAATTAATAAGAAGAGCTTGAACAAGAGGCTGGTTCATGCACATTGGGCAGATCGAATCAGTCAGAAAAAGTCTATTGGTATGTCACCGTTTGAGCTGGTTTATGGAGTGGACGCAATATTCCCCATTTCTCTTGCTGCCCCAGTGGTCAAACTTCTTCAGGAGGCCGGCAGTGAGGAAGATCCCATGCAGAGAAGACTGAATCAAATGATCCACTTGCAACAAACAAGAGAAGAAGTTTTCAAAGACACATCCAAGTTGCAGGAGAAGATAAAGAAAATTTATGATAGAAAAGCTAAAGCGGACAAATTTCAGTTGGACGATGTGGTGCTGAAGTGGGATGCAAGGAATGAAGAGAAAGGCAAGCACGGAAAGTTCGAAAATATGTGGAAATGCCCTTTCAAGATCGCGGCATACAGGGGTCAAAATGTCTTTCTTCTTAAAGAAATGAATGGGGAAGACTATCCTGGAGGTCCGATCAATGGTCGGCTGCTCAAGTGGTATCATTGTTGATCTATTAACACTACTTCCACTGTCATTGTAAATACCATTTTTATTTCGGTTTGGTTTCAGTATGTACAGTCAATTTTTGAGTTATTCCAATTGTCAAGTTTGAGTCAATTTCTTGGTTATTCCAATTTTATAAATAAGTCAGAATCTATGCTATTTATCAAAATGATGACTCCATAGCCCAATGAACCCAGAGGCACTGTCTAGATCCTCCAAAGATCTGCTATTCTTGGAACCTCCAAGGAGCTACCATCCCCCATTGGAGCCAATGTTAGAGTCGGTCCAGTCAGCCCTCTGTTAGAGATCAAAGCTCTTTGTGCATTTCAATTTTAGGTGTCCCGCTCCATCCACTCAGCTGCATTTCGCTAGGGACATGTCATGATCTGACGGAGAAAGTCATGCTACTAATTTTCCCTCATGTCTGGCCCCTGCTGGTTCAGGTCTTGATCCACAATCACTGAAATTCATGATAGCCAAGGTCTGGTCATATTACAGGTCAAAGTCCTTTTTATTGCTAGGTCTAGGAAATCATCAATGTGGTTTTTGAAAAAAAATGTCTAGAACAAAGTCATGCAGGACAGAGGGATATCTTATACAGCTATGGTTCAAGAAGGCATCATCATCACCTAAAGAGACATCAATTCTTCTTCAACACTCTGATTTGAAGAAAAGTCAAACAAGGTCAACTATGACAAAATTTTCCAAAAAGTTGACAATTGACATTTTCAGATGCAGTCATGGATTTCAAAGCCAGAGGCCCAGTCACACAGTCCCTGCAAAGAAATGCCAAAAATTTTATCATGAGAGCCAAAATTTCAAAGAAAAAGGAAAACCGAGTGTTTTAAAAGTCAATGAAAAGTGCAAAACTCAAACGTTAGAAAGTGGGTTTACAAAGAAGAAAAAATCAAAATCACCTCTCCCAAGCCTATATATATTTGTTTTGACCCAAGACTAAGTCATTGTGTTATGAAAAATCTTGAGAGAGGCATTGTTGAAGAAAAGAGAGCTAAGGAGGAGGAATTCGAGTAACTAGGGCAGATTGCTAGTTGGCGCGGCGCACACACCAGGGTGCGCAACGCACACGAAACGTGTGACGCATTGGCAGCCAGCCCACAATGCAAAATCCACAAGGGTGCGACGCACTCACAGTGCGCAACACACTGGGCTTGGCGCGCGACACACACAGCCAAGGACATAAAAACAGTGCCAAACCATTTCAAATCTTTGTGAAAGCTATCAAATCACGAGGTAGGCCTTATGACACCTCTTCTCCATCAATTTGGTCA
Organism: Pinus tabuliformis; assembly: GCA_031772625.1. NCBI lineage: Eukaryota > Viridiplantae > Streptophyta > Pinopsida > Pinales > Pinaceae > Pinus > Pinus tabuliformis. The sequence continues at coordinate 968,531,034 of CM062814.1, read as the reverse complement.
ATGTTTAGCTGTTTGTAAGATGTTTGAAAGGTATACAAAAGCACAATGGCCTTCCATGGAAAAATAAACAAGAAAAATGGTTGATGGGGTTGGAAGATGGTAATGATTAGCACCAAGGTCACTTTGCTCCCCTTGTCCCCTCACTCCTCATCATTTTCACCTCCATTCTTCCTTGTCTCCAAAGCAAACCCCCTAAAATCATCCTAAAACTCCCTCCCCTATTTTTCAAACAAAAATTGTGTCGTTTGACTGCGTGTGGTGCACACACAATGTGGCGCAGCGCACTGGGAGCCCGGCCACAGTGTTAACATTACACTAGCGCGGGGCATACCCGGCGTGCGGTGCACTGGGAAAAGCGCGTGGCGCACAGGCCTATGAGCCTAAAAAAGCACCAAACGTCCCAAATTTTTGTAAATTGGCTCTCAACATTGCAAAAGTGCCCATAAATCTTTTAACCATTGATCCTTAACTCAAGGAAAAATATGTTTTGGTGACCATGAAATCAAAAGCAAATTTTTTTTAAGCAAACACAAAAATGACACATAAAGGGTAAAAAAGATAGGGTTTTTCTATCGTAAGACAATTGCTAAATAAGCTCCTACCCTACCTTGATCAGCTGATTTCCCTGTAGTATTTTCCCCTTACCATCACCCTAGCTATATTGCAATCATATCTATTTGACCCCTTTATTCCTATAGCTAAGAATATCCCAAACCCTACCCCATGAAAACCATACCCCAAACACTCCCAAATCCCCGATAAATTTCTCCTTTAAACCCCTATTCCCCTTTTCATCATTCCCCTCCTAACACTCCCCTATTTTATTGTCCCCTTGGTAACAGATTTTTAGAGCATTCATTAGTGTCATTGGATTCAGAGGGCAGCATTAAACTCAGGGTACAAGCAGCAGTGATGGCATCAGAAAATTCATCAGATTATGAGGGGGATACACACAGTGACACATCTTCAGGAGAGAGGGCCCATAGGAGACATCACCGGAGTGGCAGACATCTCATAGACAAGCCCAACACCCTCACAGACCTACAAGCATGCCCACTTGCCATGTCTTGTTTCCAGCACTTGGCATGTTATGAATTTTGCAAAAGGGTGGCAAATGTCAGAGTACATCATGAGTTGGCGCGCCTTTTTGCACTTCATCTATAGGGAGGCGAATCTATCCTGGCTGGGGTCACTTTCACCTTGACACCGGAGGCTATATCAGTGGCAACAGGGATACCTAACGTTGGGGAGCGGTGGCATAAGAAGAAGAAAGTGGAGAGGCATCACTATGAGCCCTACATCAAGAACAGCTGCTTGAGCCAGCTCACCAGAGTTTTTCCATTCAGGTTTTTGAGGGAAGCGTATGCTCCACTCATGAGATTGATCATGAAGTATTTCAGTTGTGAGGGGAGGTTTTCTCACCTTTACGCCTATCACATCTGCTTGCTCATGCACTTCACCAGGGTAAAGATGATGAGCCTCCCATTTTTCATCTGCAACAACATTGAGAAGATGAAAAACTTCATGCAGCGCAAGACCCCACGACAGCAGCTAAACAGTGTCTATCATTTTGCTCTCATCCAGATTTTGGTGGACCATCAGTTGGAATTATAGGGTATAGCTTGGGAGGACTTCATTTCCCGTGATTTCTTCAGTGCGCCACCGATGATATCAGAGGCAGAACATGAGGTGGGAGGTCTTTCACATCAGGCTGAGCATGAGCTGGGAGGTCCTTCATATGAATTTGAGCCTGAGATGGGAAGTCCTTCACATTTGTTTGATAGCCATGAGACTGCCACCATGCCAGTATACATCACATATCATAGAGGCTATCCGAAAGGCACCAAACCTTTGTTTGCAGTAGCAAAGCGAGTGTTATCTCCACCCGGGGTGGAAGGGGCTTCGCTTCCTACATCGACGACACAGGTATAGGAAAATGGCAAGAAGCCCAAGCACGAGGAGGGGCCTTCAGGTGTGCCATCAGGTGAGCAAGAGACTGAGTTTGTTCTCCTCCGGGATGATGATCCAGATGCAAAACCCACCAATGAGGAGCTTATAGAGATCATCAAAGAGTAGCAATCAGAGATTGAAGACTTGACCATTGATTTAGAAAGGGCCAAGTGGAACATGAACTACCTGGAGTGTATTAACAAATAGCTTGAGGACCAACAAAATATCATGGAGTTGCAGAACATCTGTGAGCAGCGCCAAGTTGCTCAAAGAAGAAGGGTTCCGCTCACCTCTTTGGAGAAAGAAATCAATGAAGACCGGGAGTCCAACCTTGAGAGGGTCAACATGCATTTGGAGAGGTTGTTGGACAAAGAAAACAGGGAGAAAGACATGCTGAGATGCTTGACTCATCACTACCAGGCCCGCAACATGAGTTCCAAAGCGAAAATCAGGAGCCTAAAGTCAAAATTGAGCAAAGCGAGAAAAGAGGCAAAAGAGGCAAAGGAGGAAAAGGAGAGAGATCAGCTTTGAATCTTGGCTGAGGCTTCCTTGGCATAGCAGAGCACTTTATAGGGAACCTCCAGCCAAAATTTCAAAAAATTTGGGTAAATTTTGATCACAGGCAAAAATTTTGGGCAGAAAACAGGAAATTCCTCCCTATGCGTCGCGCCACTGGCGTGACGCTAAAATTATAGCTCTTTAATCGAGGAAGGGCTTACATATTTAGATTCAACATCGAGAAATACGTCTACTGGTGTCCGGGCAAGAAATTTTGACAAGTTTTGGGTCTCCTAAAGGTCAAAAAACACTCACAAATGGCCTCTCTGCCACTTTTTGGACACCCAGAAAGCAATCTTGGGAGAATGAAGGTTTGGAGGGGCGAATGAGCTTCAAATTCAGAAATTCTAGTTGCGTTGGAAGGTAGACAGGACAAGATTTCCAAAAAGCCCACTTGGGCACATTTTGGACACCTGCAAGTGCCCCAAAAGAGGCTCCAAAGTGGCGCGACGCACAGGGGAAAAAACTGCCAAATTGCTCCCGTTTCGCGAAATTTCGGGTTGCGACTTCTCCAAGTGGGCCCGGTCATTTACTCTTCAATTTTTTGGCAGCAAGGGTGGCTTTTAAAGAATTTCCTCTCTAGGTGGGCATCTATCCAAGTGGCAAAAGAATGCAAAGGTTCACCACAGCCAAATGTCATGCTTGAGAGCGTTGCACCTGTAGCTGATGGTTGTCTCTCCATCTCCTTTTTGAAATGATTTGAGTAACTTCCCAACCCCTGGGTGTTCCATCTCTTCTTTACACTTTCTATATATTGTATGCAAGTTATTTGCAAATGGTTGGCTGGCTTGTAACTTCTGGGATATTGTGGGAAAGAAACTTTGCTTTTGCACTGTGTATTTTTGACAGAGAGTTAATGAAAGGCATGGCTTTGTTTCATGAGATTCTTATGGTTGTGAGTGTGGCAAATGTGTTCTTATGTTCCATATGTATCTTGTTATGTTTCATAATTCATTTCATGTTTCATTTCAGTGAAATTTTCTAAGTGAGATTAGGTAGAATTCAATTTATATTGCTCTGCCTATGGGAAACTTTCATGTGCAGTGTTATTCTTCTGTTGAAAAGGATTCATGCGACCATGCCCTTTTCACTATCTTCGGCAATCTTTCCATTCGGCGTCACCTTAAGTTGAAATTGCTGCGCTTCTCACCTACCTTGCCTCACAGAATAATCTATGCCTTTGTTCTCAATTCTCTTTTCTTTGCTATGCGCCAGTCCCATATATATCCCAGAAGCTCGTCCACTTTCGAAAATCTTTTCCAAAATCCTTTCTCACTTACTAGCCTAAGGTAAATATCGCATTGAAAGTCATCTCAGACCATTTTTCCTATCCATTCGCTGAGTGTGACTCAGAGAGAGCCCTCTCCTTCTTTGGTAGGGCTAGCTACCAGACTGAGCATGGTTTTTGGTGACCCTAATTTTTTCCTTCCTTCAGCCTGAGGCAGATTTAGGCGATAACACCCTAGAGAGCTAGTCACAGACCAAGGTAGCTAGTTTACCTCCAACATGATTGAACAAATGCTCATCACAAAATCAAGCATAGGACCTCCACTCCTTATCATCCACAAGCTAATGGGCAAGTGGAGGTGACCAACAAGGCATTGGAGAGCATCTTAACCAAGGTAATAAGCAGCAATAGGAAGGATTGGGCAGAGAGACTAGTTGAGGCCACCTAGGCCTATAATAAAACATGGAAGACCCCAACTGGATTTACACTCGTTGAGTTGGTCTATGGGAAAAAGGCTTTGTCATCCATTGAGCTGGAATATAACACATTGAGGATGGCAGCCCGACTAGATTTGGACTTAGTCATGCATAGAAAGAAAGATTGTTCCAATTGAATGGCTTGGATGAATTCAGAATGTAGGCCCTCCCACATATAGAGATAGTTCATCTTCAGAGGAAGATCTAGCATGATTAACATATTAAGGAGAAGCAATTTCAAGAGGGCGATTCGGAATTTTTATATGATTCTTGTTATAAAGACTTCAATGGCAAGCTAAGGACAAGATGACTCTAACCTTATGTGGTGGAAAGATGTCATGATAATGGTTCAATGCAAATCAAAACTATAGATGAAGAAGCCATTCCATTGCTTGTTAATGGACACCGATTGAAAATGTACAAGAGGCCTTTATCAAAGCAAGAATTCATTGGCAATATCAATAAAACAGTGATGATGGTGGAGCAAGTTCCAGCTCCTCCCTCATCAAGTCACTGGAAAAAAAAATAAAAAAAATGATTTAGGTGAAAACCTCTATGAGGCGCCTGAGTCACATATTTGGGTTGAAAACCTCATGAGGCGGCCCAATGATGAAAAAAATAAAAAAATAAATAAAAATATCCCTGGGTGAAAACCTTCCTCGAGGTGCCCAAGGAAAACGTCTAGGGTGAAAACCTTTCTGAAGAATCCTAGGTGTTTTTCAAAAAAATAAAAAAGAAAAAAAGAGATAAAAATATGTAATTATTATTTACAGGTGGATGAGAAAGACAACCAAGTAGAAAAAAGAGGATCTAAAGGGCACCCTACCTCACACATATCCATCTCCTCCACTCCTTACCATGCATCACTCCATCATTTCTATTGTTTTCCACTCCATTGCTTCTATTTAGGTGAAGACTATGTTTTCTACAATCATCAGCTACAGGTCTTCACAAGGATGATTTAGACAATAGACAGCAGACAACAGAGGAGGAGGAAGAATGACCATGTAGCAAATAAACAACGCAACACCTCTGATCTTCGAAAACTGTAGCATGTCATCGAGACCACAGGTAAGTATCCCTCTCACTCACTGATATGCATCATTTGATCAAAAGTTGTAAGAGTCGCAAGGTTGTTGGCTTATAAGTGAAAATATGACAGTTAACTTGGCCACCTTTGTTCAGTCATCACATACAAAATCAGGTTTCCCCTCACACGTGGCTGCAGTCAACTGAAAGACAGAGGAGGAGTAGGACAAGAAGTGGTTAACTACGGATCTACAATGTGGGAGCTCATTACAAGGAGTGGGAGATGATTACGAGGAACCTGTTGGGTCGTTAATATGCCATTATTATTATCACTTTTGAACACTTATCCCACCCATTTCCACTATTCTTCATCATATCATTTATTATAATTTATCATTTAAATCCATTTTATAAATGATTTATGCTCTTATGAATGAATATTATCTATTCTCCTTTATATCTAATAAATTGATGATTATGCGTGATTTTATCAATGATAGTTTTAATAAACCAGTTATAACATTATTTACCATTCTTAGCCTCCAAGATAATTTTCAGATTGAATATTTGATTTTTAAAAGCGCCAACTCAGAAATGCGCTGGAATAAGGAGTGACAGTTTTGCGGTTGAGATTCTGAGCAAATGGAGCAGAATCTGGAAAATCTGGAACATGGGTTTTGTCCAGAACGGGCCCAATTAACTTTGCAAAAGAACGGTTTTCCCAAATTTGGCTTGTACTGAGAGAAACGCAGGGTTCTTTTAGCACGATTTTCTCAGATTTGTTGTTACGGCCATCCTCCAAATCTCAGCTACAAATCCAAATTCGTCTTGCTCTTGTTGAAAGCTGGAAGGAAATATATCTTCTTGTTGATCAATTGGTTAGAAGCAAACCAATTTTGTAATGTAAATCATGTTGTAGTTATCTCTATTGTAACTGCTCTCTGATCTCTCTCTATTTAAATGAAAACAGAGATCAGAGATGGGGGTGATTTCGGGATGACTTCAGGGTGATTTCAGAGGAATTCGAATGATGGAAGAATGATAGAAAAATGATGAAGAATGATGGTGGATTATCCATGATAGGATAGGGATTGTTGCATGCTGTAATTCTCAAGCATTTGCTGTTGTAATGATTCCACAATTTGCTGATTAATACATGATTTGGGAGTTGTTGTTCATTCTTTTCCTTCTGAAGTAACCCAGCAGCGTCCGCTGGCGGCTAAGGGCCCAGCCTCTGGTAGAGTACGCTGCTGCTGCTACTGTATATTATATTCTTTTGATTTCTACGTGGTTTGCTTATCTTTATTGTTCGGTAATTTGACATGCTTTTTCATATGCTATTCCATGCTCTGCTACGATTAATTCATTAATGGTTTCTTCAGGAAATTTATGTAGTGACTCTGCATTGTGAATCTTTTAAGAGTTGATTGCATGTTATTAGTCTAAACCAACTATTTCTGTTACAGAGCATTTGTACTGAATATTACTGTTATTGGATTTATTTGAAATCCCAATTATTGGAATCCGGAAGTAATGTTATTCTATTTGGAAACATAGTTGTATTCACCTTAATCGTCAGATTACCATATTAGCGTGTTGTGTGTATATATGGTTGATTCTTGCTGTTCCATAAAGTACATTCCATCCAATTTGCCTTAAGAGAGAAGATTGTTATTTTATTGCAGAGTGTGAGTTTGGTTCAATAGAGTAAGTTTGGTTCTGACTCGCGAGACTTAGTTTATTTGATTGTTGTTCCATTTCCTGTTTGCTGTTCCATTTTACTTTCTGCCGTTCCATTTACTTGCATTTGCTGCTCTGGTGTGAGAGAAGGTCTAAGGCTGTAGTGAGCCAGCAAGTCGCTGCTTAGCTCCCAGACCTATGGTCCATGCTCTAATTTCCTTTCCATCAGTTTCTAGAGGGATGGGTTATCGCTTCCGCACCCTTGACTGATAAGCTGCCTTGTGTGATTTTATTCTTTTAGAGAAATTTAGTCATAGTTTAGCAACGCTGTACTACTAAACATTACTCTTAAGTAAATAGCCGCCTCAGACTGAGTACACTCTTGAAATAAAAAGTCGTCCCTGGGTTGATAATTAATGTGAAGGTAATTAGGAGTTTAAAAGACACCTTTTTATCGCTCCACATTTTGGCGTCGTTGCCGGGGAAGAGTGTAGCCATTTCTAAAGAGTAGTGTGAATCTGATGAGTGCCTACTAGGGAAGAGTTGGATCTTAAAAACGGAAGGTAAGAACCTGCGTACGGAGCATGTAAAAGCCCTACTCCCCCGTCCGCTTTCCAGCAGGACTGTTAAAGAACCTAGGGTAGAAATAGATGTTTGAATTTTTGAATGATTAGGAAAAAGATAGAATTTTTTTAAAAAATGAATCACATGATCTCACGCAAGTGGTGATGTAAGCACCACCCATTTCACTAACCGATTGACAGGAACATTTGAAGAAGGAGCCTCGAAAAAACACATGAAGAACATCTTATATTATGGTAAGAAATGGCTCACGTTTCTACTTTTGAATTTCCTATCAAAGATCTAGGAGAAGTGACACAAATGCACATAATTCCCCCATCTTTACCAAATTTTCATGGTTTAGCAAATGAAGATCCAGATACATTTTTATTTGAGTTCGAAATACTTTGTAGAGGATATGATTATTGTACTAATGATGAAAGATTGAAAGTGTTTCCTCTTACTCTAAAAGGAGCAGCTCTCCGATGGTTCATGAGCCTAGGTGGGAATTGCATCCAAACATGGGAGGACATGAAGAACATATTCTTGAAGAAGTACCAAGACTATTGCAAATCCAATGAAGATATTTTCGGTATGATACAATGGGAAGATGAAAGTTTGGAGGATTATGTAGATCGATTTCATTATAAACTTCAAAAATCAAAGCATAAGCATTTGGAAAAAGAGATCTTAAAAACACTCCTTTTTAAAGGAATCAAAGAGGAATGTTTAGAAATCTTAAATCTGATAGGAAAGGGTGATGTTTTTCAGTTATCATATGATGATGTTTGTGAGTTGTGCATAAGGTATTCAAGAGGAATCTCCAAGGCTGGTAAGAATTCTACAGATGTTTGTTCTTTCTTTTCCAAATCTGCTACAAGAATAGGAGACATAAGAGCTGAAATCAATGTGTTATTTGAAAATTTTAAAGTTGATTTTATTAGCTCTCTAAATGAAAAATTGGATGTTTTGCAGGTTCATAAAAATCAAGAATTGGATGAAGTGTTTTACCCTCAGGACCGAAAGGAGAATCTCATAGATACTCACTCTTCCTTATCTAGGATGGAAGTAGCATATCAAAGAGGTAAGGAAGCTGCAACAAGGTCAAAACCACGGAAATCATGGCCTACAGGTATGGTTCAAAACACTCCCTCTCCACTTTCTTACTTGCATAATCCATTATGGAATACTAATGTGTTAGGGCAGCCATGTCAATCTCAATATAACCACCAGCAATTTTCTCTACAAGCTTGGCATGGTTCACCTTATGATTGCATGACTACTCTCCCCCATCTTGTAGCACAAGCACATTCTCCATATTCTCCACCAGCTCTTCACAATATCTTGCTTGCCCATCAAAACCATTCACACAACCCAATCAACCATATCATCAAAATGCCCCATTCCTTACACATTTTCCTGCTCAACTAATTCCACACCCTCACCATAATAAACCAGTACAACATACTTACAATGTTGAACTGGCAAATTTACCCACCCTTCCACCCATTCTATCTCACATGTGTTATTAGAGAAAACCTACAATGAGATTCAGAATGTTTCAAATGCAAAAATTGTAGAAGCTATGGAAGAAAATGAGGTTTCTTTTACTATGCATCAACAAGCTATTTTAAAAGCTCAAGAACTTCATGATATGATGGCTATGCGAAATCAAAAAAGTAAAGGATATATTGAAGATTGGTTTCACTCCATCATTTGTTTGCAACATCATTCTATGCTTCAACAATTTTTGATACCATTTTTTGAATGGAAGTTGGCTTCTCATACCCTAATATCCATTAACATGCATTTTTCAAATTTCGGTATGTGCATACGTGAAGCCTTACTTCGAAAATGGCTTCACTGGAAGTACTCATATACATAGCAATATTCATTTTTCAAATCAAAATAGGTTAGTGAAGAAAATAAAATAAATAGGGGAATAAATAAATGCATTTTGTTTTTCTTTATGTAAAACTAGTTGTTTTTTGTTGCAACATGCTATGAAAATCAACATCGATGATAAATGTTTCAATTAATTTGTATATGTAGATGATTTATAATAGAAATAAAAATTCTACAAACACATATATTCTTCTTTATCACCAATTTGAAAAAATTGCTTGAATATCATTCTTTTGGTTTACGGGCTTGATGAACTTTCTGGAAAAACAGTCGGGACAGTCATGTTTTGAGGGACCAAAAGTGAATATTTTTAAAACCTGTTTCTACCCTAGGTAGCCCTTGATTTCTACTTTCTAACCCAATTTGAACCACTCAATTTGGATTTGAAACGAAAAAGTTAGAAACAAAACATTGACAGGGTGTCTAGTGGGCAGCTCAGGAACAGAGCTGGGACAGTCAATTTTTGGAGGCCTAAATGAATAAATTTTTAAAACCTGTTTCTATGGTAGATTCCCCTATGAATCTAGTTTACAATGCAGTTGGAATCACTCATTTTTGATATCGTATGGGGAAGTTATGATCAAAATACTGACTATCTATCGTAAATCAGCACTCTTAAAACTTTGTCTTTCCAGCTGTTCCTTACAGTATTTGACTTATCAATTCTTCTTGTCTTCAAAACCTGTTTCTATTGGAAATAAATAAATTAATATACTTTCATTTCCAATTTGAATCCTTTGAATCCAACATCAAACGAAAAATTATGCTTGAAATATCAACTGTTGGTCTAGGCTGGGTAATCGAAAATGACTCTGTTATGCAGGATGTTATAACTAAAATTGATGTATCATATCATTGAATTTTTAAAACCTGTTTCTACTGGAGATATACCTTTGAATTACCTCTCATTTAGCTTTTGAATCACTCAATTTGGACAAAAAAACAAAGAAGTTGTGATTAAAGCACTGCTGGTTAGTATGGTCGACCAGTGCTCTCCCGCAGGTAACAAATAAATTTTACTTTATTATTTTCTCCTTGGATTTGTTCTATAGAGTAACTAATTGTTAGTTTTTTTTGCATAATTCTTGGATTAGGGGAGCCGTGCACCTCTCTTTCTCCATGATTTAATGTTTTATTGCAGGTAGACACTCGTTTTTTGCAGGTCCTAGGAGAAAAAGTACGTCAATTTATGGACAAGTGATTCTTGAAACAAATTTTAATAAAACAAAGGAATTTCATCCAACTCATTGCCCAATGGATTCATAATAGAAGAAATGAAGAATTGATTTCGATTTGAAGATTCATGTCTTGTCACTGCTGCCAAAACATTTTTCAAAAAGATCATTTTTTTATATAATATCATAGCTGTTGTAACTTAATTTACATATTGTTTTTAAATAAAATTTTGTTTCTTTTCTAATTTCTCTTATATTTTGTGTTTCAGGTGTTGCTTCATTCAAAGTGTAATTCATCCTTATCATGAATGTCGTGAACAGCTAATTTGTTTTTTGCATGCTTTCATTTTATGATTGTCTATTTTGTTGTTCCTTTTTCATGTTTTGCTGTTCCTTTTCGAAATGGAACAACACTTCTGCACTTTCACGTTTTGCTGTTCCTTTTCGAAATGGAACAACACTTCTACACTTTCACGTTTTGCTGTTCCTTTTCGAATGGAACAGCACTTCTGCACTTTCACGTTTTGCTGTTCCTTTTCAAAATGGAACAGCACTTCTGCACTTTCACGTTTTGCTATTCCTTTTCGAATGGAACAACACTTTTGCACTTTCACGTTTTGCTGTTCCTTTCCGAATGGAACAACACTTCTGCACTTTCACATTTTTGTTGTTCCTTTCCGAATGGAACATCATTTCTGCACTTTCACGTTTTGTTGTTCCTTTTCGGAATGGAACAACACTTCTGCACTTTCACGTTTTTCTGTTCCTTTTCGAATGGAACAGCACTTCTGCACTTTTACATTTTGCTGTTCCTTTCCGAATGGAATAGCACTTCTGCACTTTCACATTTTGTTGTTCCTTTTCGGAATGGAACAACACTTCTACACTTTCACGTTTTGTTGTTCCTTTCCGAATGGAACAACACTTCTGCACTTTCACGTTTTGCTGTTCCTTTTCGAATGGAACAACACTTCTGCACTTTTCATTTTTGCTGTTCCTTTTCCAAAGGAACGACACTTGCATTTTTGTTATTCCTTTTCCAAAGGAACGACACTTTTGATTTTTTTTGTTCCTTTTCCAAAGAAACGACACCTGTGTTGTTGCTATTCCTTTTCCAAAGGAACAACACCTTTGATTTTTGTTGTTCCTTTTCCAAAGGAACGACACTTGCGTTTTTGTTGTTCCTTTTCCAAAGGAATGACACTTTTAGTTTTTGTTGTTCCTTTTTCCAAAGGAACGACATTTCCATTTTCACGCTTTTTTGTGTGTATTTTTGTTTTTTTGGTGTGCATTTTCTTTGTTGTTCCCTATACGGAACACCACTTTTTGAGTGTTTTTGCTGCTCATTCAAAAGAGAAACACTTTGGGAATATTTTTGAGAGCAACCCTTTCCTTCCTCTTGTAGGATTACTCCTAGTTCATCCCAACCACATTTTACTGATCCCCTTTTATGGCATGAAGTACACTACTTTTATGAGGACAAGAATTATGGATTTTTTTTAAAGCAAAGTTAATATCATTCACGTTATGATCTTTAACAGGACAGCTCCTTGATGATAGATTCTTTTCAAAAGGCACACAATTATTTATATATCACTTTACTGCATTGTTTTCTGTTGAACATGATATTGATTGATCATCTTAATACCATGCTGGTTCCACCCTTCCTGGTTATAATCTTCTCTGTCTGTAATAAATGAGATTATGGGTATATTTTTTTTCTATTGACATGTTCAACTTCTTCCACTATCCCTGCTCTTAAGGAGTATTGAGCCTCCCTCTTTTTATCATCAAAATGTGTAATAATAACAAATTTTTGTTCGCAGATGGAGGATAGGGGGTCTCATTACGAGCCAGCCTACCATGTTCATAAGGTTGTAACAAAGTGACATTCCCATTATGGCCACCACACCAGGGTTATGATCCATTGGATAGCCAAATTATCCTTGGAACAGGAGGTCTCATCACGAGCCGGCCTGATCACTTTTGCTACATCCTAGTGAATGGCAGTGTGGTTATCTGGTTACCATGCCAGCACATTGATCTCTTCTATAGAACAACACTGAAACTCTCTAGTTATAAATTGAGGATTCTGGCTCATATGGGTTAAAAAGCAACCCTGCCGAGGCTATGGACGCCTGCTGGCAGCAGCGGCTCTGCTTATGGTATTGAAGTTATATCTTATCGTCAATTATTATTCTAATACCCTTTTCTTATTTTCGTTTTTATCAGAGAAGTTATACCCTTAATTTTTTCCCTGTTTTGAACCTTTATGCATGAGAAATTGTTTTATGATCAATCACATCATTTTCAGCTAGAATACCGTCAGCAAAGCATCTTTTTAGCATATTGTTGTCCTTTTTCGTTTTGCATCAACTATCATCACTCCAACGCGTCCTATCTCTTATTCATAACTCTCTTTACACACTTTGTTCTCAATATAACCATAACTTTCACCGTCCTATCATTGATAAGTGTACTCTGCCTCCCTTACTGATATATTGTTCATTCCATTGCCTTGCCGTCAGCACCACCCCTTTCATATGCTTTATGGTTATGGAACCCATTTTCCAATTGGAGGGGGGAATGTATGCATTATGGGATTGCATGCGATATGATTACTGCACTTTGCCATACCTTGTTGATTTGACAACATATTAGTATTGCATGTATACATAAGTTTTTCTAATTGCAATTTTGCATGCATCTTATCTGTTGCTATTCAAAGCTAACACTATGGATTCAAGAACATTGTATGCAAAATAGTGCTTTGTTTACAAGAGAACAACAAGTATGCAGGGGAAATTCTATTCACAGTATGACCACACTATTGCAACTAACAGAAGCGGCTCGAGCAACTTGCGAACATGAACAACTCTTCAGACATTATGTGCTTACCTGGATTCCACCTTTTGCACCAACTTTGCCTACATCAGCTTCAACAACTGTCAATACATATATGTCATTCCACATTTTTCTTTTGGAGGTAAAACTTGAGGTAAAATAGCATAATTTTCTGATTTATTACGAATTTAGGAGAATTTACTGAACATCCATTTTGAGCATTATTTACCATCCTTCATTTCATAGTTTTTACCACTTCCCATTTTTCAGCAGCATATCATTTCCGAGTGTGGGGGAGTGTTCCTTCATTTCTTTCTTATGACCATGTCATTCATATTCTTTATCATCCATTGCTATTCTTATTCATTCTCAACACCTCCCTTATTTCATGTTGTTTTACACCAAGCATAGAATTCAACAGCTGGTAGCAACCACCTCTATTTGTTTTCTAGCATCGCATGAGGACATGCTAATTTTTCAGAGAGGGGGAGGAATTGCTATGCATGATGGATGTTTTCTACTTTCTTCCTTATTTAAGGCATACAATTTCATTTTTACACAGTGCAGAAATTGATTTCGACATATTTTTAAAACTATGAACTCAATTCTTGTAATTTTTGGAAAACACATACGTATCATTAATACAAACCCACACCATTTCAAGAAATATTGGTTCATAAACTGCGGAAATCATGCACTCTCACCTACAGCCATTTTGTTTATATCTCATGATCCATGCATCAAAATGATCTGATTTTTGGATCATAGAAGTCTTCATATATTACAAATCTACTTGCAACATTTCAACAAAATCTGGTTTGTAGTTTTTGGAAAAATAGTTAAAGACGTTTGTTGTTATCTATGTCATATTTTGTTGCAACCTCATACATATAAGTTGAATGTCAATGTAAAAATTGTTATGCCTTCATCGAGATTGCTAAAATTGAATATTCATTAATTAAGGAAGCATTCATTTGTTGTCAAATTTTTATTGCTTGGTTAACACGGTTTTTTGTCTTTGGGTTGCATGAGGACATGCAATATATTCAGTTTTCGTTGCATGAGGACATGCAACATATTGAGTGTGGGGGTATGTTGGGTCGTTAATATGTCATTATTATTATCACTTTTGAACATTTATCCCACCCATTTCCACTATTCTTCATCATATCATTTATTATAATTTATCATTTAAATCCATTTTATAAATGATTTATGCTCTTATGAATGAATATTATCTATTCTCCTTTATTTCTAATAAATTGATGATTATGCGTGATTTTATCAATGATAGTTTTAATAAATCAGTTATAACATTATTTACCATTCTTAGCCTCCAAGATAATTTTCAGATTGAATATTTGATTTTTAAAAGCGCCAACTCAGAAATGCGTTGGAATAAGGAGTGATAGTTTTGCGGTTGAGATTCTGAGCAAATGGAGCAGAATCTGGAAAATCTGGAACATGGGTTTTGTCCAAAACGGGCCCAATTAACTTTGATGAAGAATGGTTTGCACAAATTCGGCTTGTACTAAGAGAAACGCAGGGCTCTTTGAGCACGATTTTCTTAGATTTGTTGTTGCGGCCATCCTCCAAATCTCAGCTACAAATCCAAATTCGTCTTGCTCTTGTTGAAAGCTGGAAGGAAATATATCTTCTTGTTGATCAATTGGTTAGAAGCAAACCAATTTTGTAATGTAAATCATGTTGTAGTTATCTCTATTGTAACTGCTCTCTGATCTCTCTCTATTTAAATGGAAACAGAGATCAGAGATGGGGGTGATTTCGGGATGACTTCAGGGTGATTTCAGAGGAATTCGAATGATGGAATAATGATAGAAAAATGATGAAGAATGATGGTGGATTATCAATGATAGGATAGGGATTTTTGCATGCTGTAATTCTCAAGCATTTGTTGTTGTAATGATTCCACAATTTGCTGATTAATACATGATTTGGGAGTTGCTGTTCATTCTTTTCCTTCTGAAGTAACCCAGCAGCGTCCGCTGGCACCTAAGGGCCCAGCCTCTGGTGGAGTACTCTGCTGCTACTACTGTATATTATATTCTTTTGATTTCTGCATGGTTTGCTTATCTTTATTGCTCGGTAATCTGACATGCTTTTTCATATGCTATTCCATGCTCTGCTACGATTAATTCATTAATGGTTTCTTCAGGAAATTTATGTAGTGACTCTGCATTGTGAATCTTTTCAGAGTTGATTGCATGTTATTAGTCTAAACCAGCTATTTCTGTTACAGAGCATTTGTACTGAATATTACTGTTATTGGATTCATTTGAAATCCCAATTATTGGAATCCGGAAGTAATGTTATTCTATTTGGAAACATAGTTGTATTCACCTTAATCGTCAGATTACCATATTAGCGTGTTGTGTGTATATGTGGTTGATTCTTGTTGTTCCATAAAGTACATTCCATCCAATTTGCCTTAAGAGAGAAGATTGTTATTTTATTGCAGAGTGTGAGTTTGGTTCAATAGAGTAAGTTTGGTTCTGACTCGCGAGACTTAGTTTATTTGATTGCTGTTCCATTTCCTGTTTGTTGTTCCATTTTACTTTCTGCTGTTCCATTTACTTGCATTTGCTGCTTTGGTGTGAGAGAAGGTTTAAGGCTATAGTGAGCCAGCAAGTCGCTGCTTAGCTCCCAGACCTATGGTCCATGCTCTAATTTCCTTTCCATCAGTTTCTAGAGGGATGGGTTATCGCTTCCGCACCCTTGACTGATAAGCTGCCTTGTGTGATTTTATTCTTTTAGAGCAATTTAGTCATAGTTTAGCAACGCTGTACTACTAAACATTACTCTTAAGTAAATAGCCAGCTCAGACTGAGTACACTCTTGAAATAAAAAGTCGTCCCTGGGTTGATAATTAATGTGAAGGTAATTAGGAGTTTAAAAGACACCTTTTTATCGCTCCACAGAACCTCACCCCGACAAGCCATAAATGGAAACAAAAAATCGTTTGCATGCTTTCATGAATTCCACCTCCTCAAAACTCCCTAATGCAAGTCACACTCATAACTCTGGCCACCCATCGGAAGCAAGGATCCATTGTTCTACAAGACAATTTCTATAGGAGCATGCACGGGAACTCCTACAGGAACAGTCTACAGGAGCAGTCTACAGGATACATGGATGCAGTCTACAAGATAGGCAGAGAGGGGTTCAAAATGGAATATCACGATAATTGTCTATTGTCACCATTCTAAAGAGGTAGGATCTAAAAATCCATCCCAATTTACAAGCAAATGAACTAGAAATGCTTTAAAAGCTAGTGGATATAACAATTGTGGTATGTATATTACATACACAAGAAAATCTATTTTCTCCTGAATTTAAAATTCTTGTGTCAAGCCTCTCATTTCCTCCTCAACCCTCACAAGAAAGATGACAAGAGGGTTTAATAAGAGAGAACCCACAAACACTGTGAGGATACAACAACACCCCCAAGTGCTTGAAATCTTTATAAGAAACCAATGGATGGGGTTTTTCGAAAAATTCACAGGGTATGATGATGAGGTGGCTCAAGAATTTGCTCATTCCCTCACTTCACACAACAAAATCCACGCCACTGTTATAGTTAGAGGGATCACTATAGATCTCACCCTAAATCTCATCAGTAGGGTCACCACACTCCCCCTAGGAATCCCATGTAGAAAAGAAGACAAAGCAAACAGTCAGGTGGCAAAAACGAAATTCTTTTTAGAAGGTGAAGAACCCACAACGGATAAAAGCGGAGTAAAGAGGGATAGTCTACCATACCCATGGAGTGAGGTAGGTTACCAACTAATAAAATATATCTCATGTGAGGGTAGATATATTGTTGTTTATGGCTACCATTTTAGGATGCTAGAAGAATTAAGATTTGGGGTAGGAACACCAGTTCACCAAAGACTCAACATACCCTATTTTTTGATGCAATCACTTATAGACTCCAGCAACAAAGTAAGGGAAGGGAATCCACAACAATTGGCTCACCATGGGTTGATCAGCATCCTCATTGAGGATTCCCTCCAAAACCTATGGATCCCTATAACATGGCAAGTCTTTAGAGACTTACCAACAGGTGATGATAGCAAAACCCTCACCTATGATGTTATTCCTTCTGTCTGTGAGGAGGAGGAAAAACTCACAGAACAAGATATAGAGCTAGATGGGGATGAGATGAATAAAGAAGAAACTAATACAGACGAACATGATGAAGCAGAAGAAGAAGGAAGAGAAGAGAAGGAAGATGATTCTGAAATAGAGGAGGAAACGAATGAAGAAACTAATGCAAATGAGAAAGAACAACAAGAGGAAAAAGATAAGAAAAATAGAGAGGAAGAATGCATTTAAATAGAAGGGGAAGAACACAAGGAGGAGTCACCTAGGGTGTCTTTGGAGGCCCCTAAGAGAGAGGCAACAACTGCCCTCACTACTCTCAGCAACCCAGTCAAGAAAAAGGGAAAAAGAAGGAGGCAAACCCCCTTATATTTCAGAACAAGTAAGAGCACAAGAATCAAACAAGGGAAGCCACAAATATCAACAAAAATCCCTATTGAGATTAAAGATTCCCCTACACCAAGGGACACAGAACCAATAATGAGAGATCAACTTGAGAGGGAAAATGCATGGATGAGAGGATAGCTACAGGATAGGGAAAAACAACTAGCATGTATGGACAACCTCTCCTTGGAAGCCATCTAGTGCAGGATTCCAGCTAAATCCTATGCTCTTTACCTCAGGGAACTATGGCTGCAATTTCAGATTATAACACTAGCACAAATGGGCATAATTCTATTTCAGGACTACAAGCTATTTATTGATCTTTGTGATCAAAGTACACTAGAGGATAGGGCCAAAATGGCTAAGTTTTACTTACACAACATGGCCCTCAAAGACATGAATGTTTGGGATCCTAATGTCGAGCTACGAGATCTACAAATAATGGCTTTTGCATCATGGATGAACCATGAGGAGTCAAGGGCTGCAAAGATGAAAAGAATATTGACCAAAGAGAAAATGAACCTCTTTTCATCATAGCTGAACAATCAAATCCCAGGGCCCTAATCAGAAACCATAATCTAATTGCAAATGATCCTCAGTTGGCACCTAGATATCTTGCTACCCAAGAGCAAGAAATTTCACATTTTGAGGATATGTTTATACTGCTAGGATATGATAGTATACATGCATGCTTAAGGAGATGGAACACACTACCACACAGCTTAAAGATCAGATAATATCACTCCCCTCAAAGGTTAAGAGAGGCACTCAACAAGACACCAATGTATAAGCAATCAATGCGAAGGTTGAAGGTCAATTGGATACGCCTAAAATTCAATCCACCACTATTCCTAGGGATGCTAGAAGGGAGAAAAGAAGAAGAGGAAAAGAGGTTGTGGGAAGAAGTAGAAAGGAAAGCAGGCTTCTATGAACAAGAAGAAGAGACCACAATAGAAGCATGGGATGTCAGAGAGGCTACCAGAGCCATGAAGGACATGGACATTGACTAAGTTGATCAGAGGATGAGCAACACTTTCAGTAGGGGGTGATGATGAGCCTTAATTCACCTCCTAGCTTAGTCAAACCAACTATTCTCACAACTTATTGCATACTTTTGTTTATATTTTGCTTATGAGATGAGTTAGAGTTGGATATTTTGCTTTGTTGTCTAATGTGCATGTGATGCAGGATCAAAGGATAAAAGCAAGGAGTTTTAGCAAAGACCTTGGTAAAAACTTGAATGGGACAAGGGAGAGGAATTATAGGAGGTAAATCCTCCTCATTTACTACCCCTCCATTCGAATATTCCTTCATCAGCTCGGAGTGCAACCAACCAAATCATGAGGATTAGAAGGTAGCTGAGAAAGTGAAAGTGAAAGTTCAAGTTATCTTAAGTTTGGGGGCCGAGCCTCCCTAATTTTAAGGAAGTCATTGGAGAGTTCAATCGTATAAGTAGAGAGGCCTAGGACCTTAGTAGGATTCTGACTTTTGATTGTGAAACTCCACTTTATTTTCAAGCTGCAAGACTTGTGACAATTTTTTATGTAATCCATTGTTTTGATAATAATAATGAGTTTTGTTTCAAGCCAGCATTGAGTTAACTCAGAGGGCTGAAGATATTGGGTTAGAGCTAAACCCTAGTAGCTAAGGCTCCTCTTTATTGTACATGTATGTTAGCGTAGATTCATGGTTTAATTGCTCATTTGCTTAAGTAGATGCATTTCCATTATAGCAGTGTAGCACATAGATTCATGGTTTAACCATTCATTTGCTTAAGTAGTTGCATTTCCATTACAGCAGTGTAGCGTAGATTTGTTGTGTTTTAGTTTTCTTCCATTTGTGCCTTTTTCTTTAGTTAGTAGGTTAGCAGGGATTATACCCATAGATTTCCTTTCACAACAACCCTAACCAACCACCGTCAACCACATGTAACATAGCTTTTTTGTATTCACTTCAACATTTGACTTTATGCACTCCAAATCTCCACCGTTGATCTGTCTAGCTTGATCCAACGACTATCCCGTCATCTCAATACTTTATGCACTCCAAATCTCCATCGTTGATCTGTCTAGTTTGATCCAATGGTGATCACATTGTCTTAATACTTTATGCGCTCCAAATCTCCACCATCGATCTGTCTAGCTTGATCCAACAACTATTGCACAATCTCACGCGGATTCTTGCATGATTGATATCCACCTGAGAGCACACGAGAAAAGTGGTTTTCTTGTGCTATGTGTCACCTAGTTAGGCTAATCACGCGAAATTTTGGAATTCCACTTATAGCCTTGAGGGCGTGTAAGAAACTGCTTACCTCCTACGGAAACCCGGTCCATCATTCTACACATTTTTTACCCTTCTATCGCCACGTGACTTGATGTGATCCACCCATCTATTCACTTTATCTCCACGATAATATCTCCGCCATTCATCTCCTATTTAACCCTATTTGTCCATCTATTCACTTAACGTACGCGATAAGATCTCCACCTCTCATCTTCCGTTAGTCCTATTCGTTCATCTATTCACTAAATTTCCCGCGATAAGATCTTCATCGCTCATATTTAGTTAACCCTGTTCATTCATCTATTCACTAAATCGCCCACGATAAGATGTCTACCATTCATATTTCGATTATTCCTATTCGTCCATCTCTTGAATTAACCTCCCACAATAAGATCTTCATCATTCATCTTCCGTTAGTCCTGTTCATCCATCTATTCACTTAGCCTCCCATGATAAGATCTCCACCATTCATCTTCCATCTGTCTTATTCGTCCATCTATTAACGTAATCTTCTACGATAAGATCTCCATCGCTCATCTCCCATTAGTACTGTTCTTGATCGATCCAATAGGTGCTATGCACTTCTGCTTCGTTACGTCCTTCATTGATTTCAATCTTTGCTTGCTCTTCCACTTGACTCCTTGCGTGCTTGATTTCACCAGAACACCAAAAACATGAAAACATGCGTATTTTAGTTTCTTCACTTACACATTAGTTTGGTTTGATGCTCTTTACTTATGTAACTTAGATAGCGGAATTAGGTGTTGTTGATTTAGCAATTCTGCTTAGTTTAGCTATTTAAATGGTTAATTAGGGTAGGGTGTGATTTAGGATTATATGTTATTTTCTTCATTACTACAGTAGAGTAGCTCTCTTAGAATAGATTTTCTCTTCTTCCATCAAAGAATCAAGCTTCTTATGACTCTATAGAAGTCTAGCTTGGAACCCTTGGGGTCTCTTGCCAGATGAACAAGTAACAATAGGTAGGAATTTCACTTCTACTTGGGCATATAACACTGTCACCTCCAAGTTTGTACGAACCCCAGGTTGATAAGTAAAGTTGGTAGCCCAGGAGTTACAACATCCTTCTTGCAATACTAGCGCTCATTCGATGGATATGATTTTGATATCATATATAAAGCCTGTAAAGAGAATTATTTTATAGATTTAATGAATGGAGAAGGAGAAATTATACAGATAGAATATGAAGTTAGAAAATTTGAATTTGGTGAATGTTCATCATCCTCCTAGAACAAATCCCAAGTTACATTATGCTCTTCCTGCCATTATTCTTTTTGTGTGGATTGTCTTTTAGAGAAAGTTTTGTCTTTGCCCATGGAAATCCAGAAGATCATTCTTGAGAAATGGTTTTGACTCTCAGATACAAGACACATCTATGATATTTCATTACCACCTATCAACAATAACCGTGCTTATGTTGGTACAATAATATATCCATATCACAGACTTGTTTATATTTATGATCCTAATATGAGATGGATATATTATTATGGCATTCTTCAATATGCTCATGCCTATGAAAGAGTTTCAATCATCATGTATTGTTGAAGATGATGATGATGGTGGTGGTTAACGTCCACTGAGACCAAATTGCTTTATCGAACCTATAATTTTCTTAGTTTTTAATTATCTGGCTCCTCGTCTTTCTTGGCAAGATTGGTGTTGTAGCTTTCTTTCTTTTCTCTACGGTCTTCCAACTTCCTTTATCCTGCATCTCCTTCATCTCTTTTGGTTCTTGGGACATTGGTGTCTTAGCTTCATGATCTATTGTGTTCGTCCTTTTGAAGATAGTCGGAGAAGAAGTTTGGTCTAGGAGATCTACTTTGTTGTTAATTGAAGATGAAGATTTATTTTGTGCGGTATTCGAATCCTCATAACTATTGATTTGTTGGGTGGGGCTTTCTCTTTGCTTGTCTTGAGAGTTATTTCTTTCTTGCTCGATTTCTTGTGATTTAGAGTTTTCTCTAGAGTATTCTTCTTTGATGGCAGTGTAGTGTTATTTTTGTGCTCCTTCCCAACATGTAGATCTGTGGTGGTCTTTTCTAGCAAAATTTTTCTCAGAGGCTTTTAGGCAATTTTTGGCTAGATGGCCTATGTCAAAGCAGGATCGACATCTGAAGAGTACACTTTCATAATCGAGTTTCTAGTTCCACACATAGTATTTACTTGTTAGGTTTATTTCAACTGGAAATCTGGCACTGAAGTCCATTTCCACACAGATGTGTGCATAGGTGGTTCTGGCATATTCCTCTGTTTCTGGGAACTTGCAGTAAAATTTCCAAATTGCATTTCCGATGGCTTTTAGCGAGGAGAGATTCCAAATATGCAAGGGTAGGCTTAGCAATCTCACCCAAACTGGTGCTGAGTTTATGACTGCTGTAGAGGGATCGAATGATGGGTTCCATTGCTTCATGAATAGGCCTGATTTTTCCCAAAACCAAGGGCCAGAATCTAGAATACATTGTCTGCTTTCAGGATTTCAAAATCTACTATAAAAAAACCCCTAGCACAGGGGTAGATATTAATTTCATCAGAAATGATAAGCTTCCATACCTTCAAGATCCAATTGTGGAGAGTTGTCAGCCGTGGCCAAAAACCATTGAACCAACAAATTAGGGCACTTTTGGAAAACTTCAAAGCCTCATCGAGTGAGGCCTGGACGACCTGGATAATGAAGACATCATATCTCCATTCAGTCATTGGAGTAGTTGGATGAACCTCCTACTTGTTTCATTTGTTCCCAGAAAAGAAGATCAAGGCAGGCTCTGTCAGCAGTTTGCCATTTCTATGTATAATGACATGCAGGATGGACTAGAAAGATATGATATATTGAATTCAATTTATTATATAAGGGTGCCAACATGAAGATAAACCAGGATAGTATCTCAGGAATACATCTTATATATTAAATATAATTAACTACAAAATTAATCTGAGAATCAGAATTCCCCCAGATAAGCTAGATCCATTCATGTGTTTCTCAGTTTTTCAGCTAGCTTCAGAAGGGAACCATAATGGTTACAATAGCTTCCTGGGTCAAGTCTTCACAGGTATGTTGAAGAATAAGAGTTTGACTATGATCCTAATTGTGACTCTAACCATAGCCCCAAAGTTTGGTGACCAAATATTCAAAGAGATTTTAATTTAGGCTTTCGAGTGTTATCCTTAAAAGAATCTCCTTTGTGTTGATAATCATTGTACCTAGTTTACTTTATTTTAGGCTTTTGAGGGTTCCCCTAAAAGGAATATCCTCTGTGTCAATAATCATTGTACTTAGTTTTTCTTTCGTGGGCTTCAAGGTATTGGAATATCCACTGTGTTTCAACTTTTAGTACATATATGATTTCTTCTGTGAAGAAACATCTACTGTATAAAACCTTTTAGTACATGCATTATGGATGTCGCGGATTCCCCCAGTAAGAATCTCCACTTTGTATCATATCATTAAGATTTTATGTGATATGAAAAATCTCTTGGGGGAGGGGAAAGATTCCAAAGCTGGAGCAACACCCCGAGGGTCCATCCTATATAAGGAAGCATGAGCCTCAGCTCAAGACACTTGTAAATTTTCGAGTTTTTCTATAATATGAAAGAAATTCTCTTTGAGTTTTAAGTTCAAAACATCTTCATTCTGCGTTCTGTGATATTTGAGTGAATGAGTGCATATTAACGATGTGTATTGTGTATTAAGAGTGTGTATTAAATTGGTTATATATATATATATATATATATATATAGAACTGGCATAGATCCATCTTAGCTAAGGATCCAAGGGATGAGAGCAAGCAAATTGACTAATCATAATAGATTAAATATAGTGCATGACTTTTAAAAGTTTTTCATTATTTTATTTTCTTTGACATGATTGATCCAATATATAGGTTTAATATTTTACAACCAATTAAGTTTTTTTTAATTTAAATAATTTCTTAAACATAATACAATGTGATCAAATTTAAGAGAGAGTTGGGGAGGGGGCAGAGAGAGGGAGGGAGATACGAAAAAAATTGGAGGGCAGAGATAGTGAGAAAGAGAGAGCGATTGAGGGAGAGAGAGTGGGGTGGGAGAGAGGGAGCAAGAGGAAGGAAGAGAGAGGAGAGAGAGAGAGAGAGATGGAGTTGGAGTGAGAGAGAGAGGGAGATGGAGTTGGAGTGAGAGAGAGAGGGAGGAAAGAACAAAGACATAGAGAGATATAGGTGGAGAGGGAGAGGAGTGAGAAGGGAGAGATGTAGAGAGAGTGAGGGAGAGAGGAGAGAATGGAAGAGAAAGAAGAGGAGAGGATAGAGATAGGGAGAGAAAGGGAAGGGAGATAGATGGATATATAGAGATGGAGAAGGAGAGGGAGGTAGGGGCGAGATAGTGAAAGAGTTGGATGGAAGAGACAGAGAGAGAGAGAGAGGGAGAGTGATTTGGGGGGGAGAGATAGAGGGAGGTGGGAGAGAGGGATAGAGAGGGAGGTGGGAGATAAGGGATAGATAGATTGAATTGGAGGGGGCATGAGAGGGAGGAAACAAGAAAAACACAAAGGAGAAAGGTGGAGAGAGAGAGGGGGTGACAAGGGAGTCATGGAGAGAGAGTGAGGGAGATTGGAGAGCTGGAGGGAATAGAGAGAAGGATATAGATAGAGAGGGAGAGAAGGGGAAGAGAGAGATAAACAAAGAATGGGAAGAGAGGGAGAGAGAGTGTGTGTATGTTTGGGGTGAAAGAGAGAGAGAAAGAGAGAATAGAAAAGAGACACAAATACAAATATAGATATTATATAGTATTATATATCAAACCCAGATCCATATTAACCCTATAACTATGAAGTACCAAGAGTGATCTAATCTCTCTAGGTACAAACACTTCCTCAAGTTTTTCACTAGAAAATAAAGTTTGCACCTCACAAGATTGGATCCCTCTCAGCGCTTGATAAATCCAGGGCTAAGATGGATCTAGTTTGGTTAATATGAAATTTCAGTTTTTTTATTTGATATTATAGTCTTAAAAACAAAATTGCTCATAAAATTAATTTCAAATTGGAACTAGATCCAATTAAATTCAATGAATAGATTTTTAAAAAAGACATAAAATAATTTTTTTTATTAAAAATATATATTTTTAAAAATTACAAATTATTAGAAATAAATAATGCAATTTTGGCTCATCTATACACCATGTGAGGATGAAGAAGTGTTTAAGGAAGGATAACCTTTCGACCAATATTTAACAACATTTCAATCCCCTATCACTTGTAAGTTTAGATTGCTTGACACTATTAAGATGACTAACATAAAAAATTGATTCATATTATTGTAGTACTTGTTAGGTAGTTGTTTTTTTGTTCTTAAATTAAATTAGTCATTCATGTTAGTCATTTTTAGTTGTATTACTTATTAGCTAGTTACATATTTTAACATGTGACTAAATTAGTGATTTATGTTAGTTGTTTTTAGTTCGGTCACTTAAGATTTCTCATTTTTGGTAGTATTTCACTTGGAAAAGTTGTAGTCACTAACATTTCTAGTCACCTAGTTAGTAATTTCTCATTTTCTACTTAGTCATATTATTTAAAAAAAGATTATTAGTGTTCAATGCAACCTTTATTTCTCTATATAATTTATGGTTGGTAAGGTAGGACCTTACAGTGTATCAACAATAGGGAACTCAATCGTGAAGATATTATTGGCCATATCTTCCCATGTCTTCCAATATCCTTCTAGAATTCCAAAATCAAGGGGAATTCACCGAGGAAAAATAAGAGATACTGCACTAGTACAACATGGCTAATTAGTTACTAAAAAAATGACTAAAATTTGCATTTAAACGACCATTTTTCAGTCGGTGACCAGTAGTGGCTAATTTACAATATCTTATAACACAACCAACTTGTAGTCATTTTTAGCTTAGTCATTAATTAGTTGTCTCAATTTCATCGTCTAGTAGTATATTTAGTCATAAATTTGGTCATTAATTGCGACAATTAATGACCAAATATAAAACAAAATATATTACTATATTGTCACCTAAAAAACCAATTAATGACCAAAGAAATATGACCAAAATGTTGATCATGTTATAAGATGCTGTAAATTAGCTACCAATAGTCATATGTATGCAAATTTTAGTCATCATTTGAAAACAATTAATGACCAAAGAAATATGACTAAATTTTGATCGTGTTATAAGATACTGTAAATTAGCTACTAATAGTCGTATATATGCAAAATTTAGTTGTCATTTGTAATAACAAATTTATCATTTGCAGTAGTCATTTATTTATTTTTCAATAATTTCATATTCATTATATAAATGACTAATTTCGTAGTTTATATTCATTTCATTTTCCATTAATAATTATTGTAAACAAATAATTTAGTTGTATATTAATTTTGTTTGTGTTCATCATTAATCAATATAAACTACTAATTTAGTAGTTTTCGATTGATTTTATGTGCTCATTATTAATCAACATAAATTACTTAGTATGATTTTTCAACTAAATTAAAAATATGTTATACAATGTGCACTAGTTCATCTAATATGTAAATACAAAGTTACATATGTTAATTACAATACTAAACAATATCAAGTGCAACTATAAATAATTTCAGCCACATAAATTATATTATATGAAATGTCAAGTAATACAAAATGAGTTTACAACTTAATATTGTCTAGACTACAATTTACACATGAAATGTTGTTTCATCACTACAAAACATTTTCATTATGTTGCCAAAGAATTGCAAGTGAATTCACCAACTCTGAATGCTTTATCGTCAATCTCTATGTGTATGTCTTATGTGGGATATTGGCTTTAAGCGTATCACTAGACTGGTTCTCTTCTCTCTCTTTTTTGATTTTTCTCCTGAGTGTTATTGTTTTCCTCTTTCTTCAAATCCTGCTGTTGACCATCAATATTGAGTTCATTTTCTGAAAACAAAAGAAGATACAGTGAAAAATGTAATACATGAAATATGATGAACACTAGAATATAAACTAAAGTAGAGTATAAAGGATTTATATGACATATACCTCAACAACAATAATGTTAAAGTCATTTTCCCCCATAAAAGCAAGAATCTTGAACAAGATTTCTTTCATTGAGTGATAGTGGCCACTATGTGGTTAGATGACCTGTTTAAACAAAGAAAATAAAATGTCACCTTAGAAAATAGCACCTTAGTAACTTACTATTCAACCTTCAGGGAAATCTTAGGCACAATCATGCTAACTAAGTTACATTCTAAAAATTTCAAGCTATAAATAACTTTTGAAAACAAATAATCTGAGGTGTGATGTCTAATCCTTTTTGTTTTATTTCCAACAACATCTCATTCTTTAATGCATGAATTTGGTCAAGTATATAAACAACATGTGCTCAAATAACAACATGAAAGTAAACTTTTCTAATAGTCATGAAAAAATTTCAACGCAAAACAACTAACAAAATTTCAATCAACATCGCGTAATACTAGTTTCATATTCAAGATTTGGTTGTTGTTTAAATGGACATGATACCAAGTATTTTCAATTTCGTAGTTAAAATACAAAGAAAAATCAAAAGTGGTGCTTGAAATATAATCAAACAATAAAGAGAGGATATCATGGAATGGACATTGCAATTAAAAAAAAAATTGGTTACCTTCAATCGATGTATTGTCAAACATTCCTAAAACATTTGCTTGACCAAAATAACCATGAGGTGAAAGAATCATGACACTAAGAACATTAATGGACAACCTATGCTCAAATCAGTTTTAATTTTGTCACTTAAAAAATAATTGAAACAAGTTATAGCATTGATCTCAAACAACTTAAAAAAAAAATCCTTAGTGGCACAAACTCTCCCAGTATTTCTATTTGAGCTTAGAAGAATTTTGTATACTCCTTTTAGGACTATCTACAATATGCCACTTGTATTTATTAAAGTTCAACAACATACACTCTTTAAATGGAAAATCAGATACAGTTTCAATAAACAAACTGAGAAATTAAGAGTGAAATGCATATGGACACTAATACCATTGAACAAAAAATATGTTACCAATAAGAAGATTGTTTTTAAGAACTTAGAGGACCAAATACCAACCCAAGCATGATTTAACAACCTTTTGATGATTTCCATACTTCTTTCTCATGGACCCTTTCAACGTGCATTCGAAAGATTGGGTAACAAAGTAACCTGTAGTTCCAGCCATTGAATTAAAATAAGCAAATGTTATTTTCATCCTCTTTCTCTTGGGAGTGTTGCTTTCACATTGCCCCTATTTCTAAGTGTGTTGTCCCATCATCCAACCTACACAGGGAAAATAAATATATTCATTTATTGAATATATTAGAAATAAAATGTAAAATTAACTCAGGTTGATATTTACATGGCATAAGCATAATGAAATGCTACAATAGAAGCATGCTAACTCAGAAATAGGAGATGATAAAAAGAATAATGGAGCATTGTTTCCTGCCATAGAATTTTCTTTGGCCACAATAGTCGAAAGGAAGTGATGTATCAACATATGCTCCTGATTGGTACATGCATTTCCTTATTCCATGAAATCTTGCACATCTGCTACACTCTTACTAGACATTACCCTCGATCCCAGAGCTTAAGCGCAATGAGAATAGAGCTTCTACAAGCATGCATGCAACTTGGTATTCATGGTCAAACCAATGAACGTGGCAATGACATTAAGATTTCTCATTCTTTGCTAACATTATTTGCCTATAACAATGTTCCTAGTAACTAGAATTTCTTGTTCTCATTCTTGGTACATGTTTCTTGCATTGATCATCATAGACAACTTGATGTCATAAAGTCAAATAGAGATCAAAATTTAACCATAACTCCTATAGTAAAATATTAATATCCATCTTGCATAATGTTTTTTAAGGAACTGCTCATCATATCTCGGTAAATTTCTAATTTAAGATCCTAATATCATGGACTATAATGAATATGATTAGCCTCACATCTTTTATCACAAAAATAATTCTCCCTATATAATGACCCAATTTTAAATTAAAATCATAACCTTCAAAGTTGTCATTACAATCATCCATCATTAGCCTCAAATGAGGACATGTATATTATGGCTTTAAATGACAACTATAATCTAATTGAAGGATACAATTTATGAAACATGCATAAATATTTGAATATGAATCAATGTGAAGTATGTAATTTATACAACATATTTTAAAATTTAATAATAAAAAATAAATAAATATGTAATTTATACCACATGTTTTAAAATTTAGAGATAGAAAAAAAGTAAAAATAAATAGTAATAAGTAAACCAGCATAGATCCATCTTTACTCTAGATCTACCAAGCACCCATAGGGATCAAACAATTTTTCACTCTATAGGCTTAGTAGATCCATAGTAAATATGGATCTATGCTTGTTTAATTCCCCCTTCAAATAGGGTACATTCCAGGTGAATACCTTGGGTCAATACCATGGGTCAATATCATGTGCCATCTTCATTTCTCTAGATCTACCAAACACCTAGATGGATCAAATATTTTTTCACTCTATAGGCTTAGTAGATCCATAGTAAAGATGGATCTATGCTTGTTTAATTCCCCCTTTAAATGTGCTACATTCCAGGTGAATGCCTTGGGTAATACCATGTGTCAATATCATGTGCCATCTTTATTTTTATTAATATTAATATTAGGGTTAATAATGTTTTTTTACATGGTATTAATAATAATTTGGCCCATAGGGTTCACCTAAATAAAACCTCTTTTTTAAGTGTTGGTAAATATAAAGTGAATTATGGAGTACATATAAAAAAATGTTTTATTTATTTACCATACCTCTAGTTTATTTATATTTTTATTAATTTACCATACCTATTTTATAAATATGGTATTTGGCTCAATGTATTAAAATAGTCTTTGACCCATAGGCTTCACCTAAATAAAACCTTTTTTTAGTCTTCGTAATATAAAGAGGTTTATGGACTAAATATAAAAACAGGTTTTATTTATTTAGCATACCTCTAATTTCTTTATATTTGTCTTTGTTTACCATACCTTTGGAGTAAGTACAAAAAAAGGTTTTATTTATTTACCATACCTCCATTTTATTTTTATTTTTATTTAGTTAACATACCTATTTTTTTAGTGTTCATAAACCTTTTATATTTTAAATTTAAATTGTGTTTATATATAATAATAATTAGATTGATTTCTAAATAGGACCAACATTAGATTAAAAATGTTAAATGTTTGAGTTTACATTTACATTTTTATGTGATATCTACCCCATACTGGTTTGTTGAATGCCAATAAATAATAATACATAAAAAGTAAATAATAATAATAAGTAATAAATAGTAACTAAATAATAATAGTAATAAGTGGATAAATAGTAACAAGTATAAATAATACAAAATTTAAATTTAAAAGGTTTACGTAAATACCATATATTTTTACCCAAAAATTTATCCACTACCCATAAATGTTCTTAATATTTATTGAAATCGAGGTGTTATACGTGTTTGGAAGTCTAAGTGGAATTTTAATAAAATATAAAAAAAATTAAAAACAAAAAGAACAAGTTTATTAAAATGCATATTCTATGTAGGTCCAAATGTCTAGGAATTTGGGATAAAAATAAAATGACCAATCTAGGGAAGTTCAAATGTGTAGGAGTTCGGGATAAAATTAAAATGATCACTCAAAGAATACCCAAATGTGAGTTCCAGATAAAAATAAAATGACCAACCTACATAAATCCAAATGTCTAGGAGTTCATGATAAAAATAAAATGATCCAAAGAATACCCAAATTCTCAATAAGAACTCATAATGTGGAAGGCTTTTAAAAATAATAAAAACTATTTCTTTTGAAAAGAAAGGGGAGATTCGGAAGTTCTAGAGATTTTGAATAAGAACTAATAAGGGGGAAGGCAGTTAAAAATAATAAAAACAAACTAGTTTCTTTGAAAAGCACGATTTGGGAGCTTCAGAAGTGGAACATGTTTAATCATTTTGATGTTGGACATTTCATTTACAAAAACACTCTATAAAAGATTTATCAATTGAGAAATAATATTCAGAAATAAATTATACCGAAGAAATGCTTAGATCCATATATATCCGAGATCTGAGGTGTAAAAAAGCTCGTAATTTGTAAAAATGCCCAAACTTAAGATCATGTAAGGAGATAAAATGAAGTTTATTAAAGAAATGCATATAAAGTGGATTGAAACCATGTAAGGAGAAAAAATGATATTTATTAAGGAAATGCATATAAAGTGGGTCGAAATAGAATGGTGTTTTAGAAAAATGAGTGGAATACCCTGGCTTATGCTTTGCAGGTCCAAGATAGAATTGTAGCTTCTCCACCTTCGTCATTCTCCACATTAATGTTCAACATACTCTTTATTTCCTAGAGATTGGACGTATAACCACGGAGAGAGGAACAAACCTCATCCTCGCTAAAACGTCCTGCTTGGGAGATGCACTCAAATAGCTCCCCACCTGCTGCGTATTCCATGAGTATAGCTAGATGGGTGGGAGTCAACAATACCTCCTTGAAGCAAACTATGTTGGGATGCCACAGAGATTTATGATTAATAATATCCTGCCTCACATTTTCATAAATTTTCCTCCGCTACTACGCATTGTCTTCCCCCACCCAGAACCAATCCCCTCCGAATAAGATTGGGCAGTAATTTCACCCAACTAGTAGAAAAGATCTCACTTCCCTACGTTCTATGGGGAGGAATGGGTGCCATTATGGTGACACAACTGAATGAAAATAGCACAGGACAATGCAAAGCAGATCCACCGAAAATCTAACCTCACCAAGGAGATCTGGATCAATGCTACCATCCCACATTTTCATCAATCTTCCTTCGCTGCTACGCATCATCCTTCCCCCCTTGGCACCAACCCCATCCCAATAATATCGGGTAGTAACTACATGATGTAGGAGCATTCGGACTTAGCCAACAATGTGAAAATTTGTTCACATGTTGTGGCTAAACAAGTTGAATTCCATTGACCTAATTGATCAAAAGTTAGTTTTACTGAGAGGGTTGGATCTCTAAAGAAATGAGTTGTATTTAATTATTCTAATAGTTAGAAATTGTCTTATTTTAGGTTCAAAGATAAGTTGTTAGCATGGGTGTGTGGTAGAGCTAGGAATTAGAGATTCACTATTAGATTGATTAAAAATAGGGATTGAGTTGTTAGGCCCAAAATAGAGTGATATTTGATTGATAAAAAGAAGAGAAAAATGTAATGAGGAGAGAATAGAGTGGAGTGAGAGAAAGAATTAGTGTGTGCGGATTCCATTGAAACAGAGATATTTTTATATGTTGTAATCGGGCCAAGGTCGAAACTCTATAACTCTTTTATATTGATAAATTGATGCATGTGAGACCATATATCTAGCCTATATAAATTCCCATTTTTCTTTCATTCTTTGTATTCATAATAGAGTTGATTATTCCTTTCCTTGTTTATGTTTCATGGTATAAATCACTGGATTAATAGATGACAAAGGCCTTTTATATAAATAACATTGGTTGACGCTGCTTTAATCCCAATCGTTGGATCACCAATATCAAATCAGCGAAGTCTATTTACATGGTTTTGATCTCGCAAGTGGAAATTTAGTTTACACTAAGAATCATTGAAAAGCACAGAGCGGATCCAAAATTCGAACTTGAAGTATTACAGACGGAGGCTTTTAACTTTATTGGGTCCATGGATCTCAATCACATTGCAAGTTTGTTTGAGAGGAAGGTGGATCCCAAGTCTTCACAAGTTACGATTAGCAATTTCCGACATATCGCATCGGAGCATTGAGTGGGAGCGACAAGACCTTAAGTCGGGGGAAGCAGCGATTGCCGATTACGATCGGCGCGATAAATCAAATCAAGACTTTCCAAAAGGGAGAGCATTACATCAGTGATTTGCAACTTTAGACTTGTGATGATGCGATTTAATCTGGACCATCAGTTGATTTAGATCGCGATCTCCGGTGAATCGCGAGCATTCTATTTATAAAGAGAAAAAGGCATTATTTTGGTCATTTCCAAAAGGCAATCCAGTTATAAGAGAAAAGGAAGATTTGTGGAGAAAAGGGGAGCCGTGGGGTGATTTTTGAGATTTATTAATCCATTGTTTCCGCCTGCTTCATTTGTGATATTAAAGCAGAAGTTAAGGGTGATTGTAGCAAAAATGCCGTGAGGGAGAGGAGCTAGCATTGGTCAAGGAAGACCTAAAGCAAATGCAGTTCTACTGGAAGAGATCCGAAGTCTACGTACGAGAATGGAAACAATTGAGACTGCTCAGAGAAGAATACTTGATGAAGGAGCTGACAGTGCTAAAGAAAAATCTTCTAAGGAGGAAGAAGAGGAGGAAAATGAAACTACTAGAGTTATCAAGATGTTGGTGAAAGTAGGGAGAAAACCAAAGATGGAAATTCCGATGTATGAAGGGAGTCTCAATGCAGAAGAGATAATGGATTGGATCAATTCATTGGACAAATATTTGGAATATGAAGAGGAAGCTGATAACAAAAGAAAGGTGAAATTTGCAATTACCAGATTGAAACTTCATGCAGCTATTTGGTGGGATGAGCTACAAACATCCAGAACAAGGAAAGGAAAGTCAAGATCAAGAAATGGGACAAAATGGTGAGTAAAATGAAAGCCAAATTTATGCCTAAGGATTATCAATTAAATCTTTTCAAACAATTGCAAAATTTAAGGCAAAAAGGAATGTATGTTAAGGAATACACAAAAGAGTTTGATAGATTGAGTATTAGAGAAGGACATGCAGAAGCTGACATGGATAAGGTAGCTAGATATAGTAATGGCTTAAGGTATGACATCCAGGATGAGATGAGCTTGTTGAGTCTAAAGACTATTGAAGATGCCTATCAAGTAGGTTTGAAGGCAGAAGAGAAGATATTGAGAAAACAAAATCAGAGGAATAGAGGAAGAAGCTCAGTAAGAGGTAGAGGAACTACCAAACCAAGAGGACAACATCATCAGCATGAAGCAAGTAGTTCAAGTAGCAGACCACCACAAAGGGGAAAATTTAACAGAGGAAGATTTGCACCCAGAGGAAGAGGCCGAGTAAGAGATGTTCAGTTTTATACATGTAGAGAATGGGGACATGTGTCATGGGACTGTCCTCATAATAAACCACCAAGTCAGAGGAATGCGAATGTGGCTGAGGCAAAGCTAGAGCCACCTTGACTTATGGAAAAGGAATAACCCCCTGAAGTAGGAGAATCCCTGTTATTGAGAAGGACTTTTCTTAATACAGAGAAGGAGATTGAATAACTAGAGCAAAGGAAGAATTTATTTAGAACTACCTGTAAATCAAAAGGTAAGTTTTGTAAAGTAATAATTGACAGTGGAAGCACTGAAAACCTTGTTTCTACAGAGATGGTGGACAAGCTCAGACTAGCAAAGACAATACACCCTACTCCTTACAGAGTGTCATGGTTATAGAAGGGACATCAAATTATTGTGACAGAACAATGCAAGGTTGAGATACAAATTGGTACGTATAAAGATGTGATATTATGTGATGTAATGCCCATGGATGTATGCCATGTATTACTGGGAAGACCGTGGAAATTTGATCAAAAAGCTATTCATGATGGGAGGATAAACACTTATGCTTTGGCGAAGGATGAAACTAAACATACATTATTTCCATTGAAGGATGACGTTGACAAGAGAACACCTGGAATTAGTGTTATGCTGATTAGTGGGAAGGAGCTAATACAAGAGGTTGAAAAAGGTGAAGAAATGCATTTCTCTATTGTGGGAAGACCAAACGTAATTTTAGCTTCCACAAGCTTGGATGATTTTCCTGAAGGAGTTAAAATTTTGTTAGATGATTTCACTGATATTATTTTTGATGAGTTGCCAAATGCGTTGCCACTGATCAGGAGTATTAGTCATCATATTGATCTAGTACTAGGAGCAAGTTTACCAAATAAAGTAGCATACAGATTAACTCCTCAAGAGAATGCAGAAGTTGGAAGACAAGTGTAGGAGCTGATGGATAAGGGGCTAATCAGAGAAAGTCTTAGCCCATGTCTTGTACCAATAGTACTCAGTCCAAAGAAAGGAGGAGGATGGTGTATGTGCATAGATTCCAGAGCCATAAACAAGATCACTATTAGGTATAGATTTCCTTTGCCACACATGGATGATTTAATGGATTGTTTGAGTAGATCAAAATATTTTACTAAAATAGATCTGAAGAGTGGATATCATCAAATAAGAATTCAAGAAGGTGATGAATGGAAGACTGCATTTAAAACAAATAGTGGGTTGTATGAGTGGTTAGTGATGCCCTTTGGACTCACTAATTCATGAGATTAATGAATGAAGTCTTGAAGGAATATGTAGGTAATTTTTTTATTGTTTATCTTGATGATATTCTAGTTTTTAATAAA
The DNA here is from genome assembly GCA_031772625.1 of Pinus tabuliformis. Lineage (NCBI taxonomy): Eukaryota > Viridiplantae > Streptophyta > Pinopsida > Pinales > Pinaceae > Pinus > Pinus tabuliformis. The sequence goes on along the minus strand of CM062814.1, from coordinate 968,495,386 downwards.
AGTAAGGAAGAACATCTAGATCATATTAAATTGGTTTTAAGAACTTTGTAGAAAGAGAAGCTACTGATAAATCTAAAGAAATGTAGTTTCATGAAGGAAGAATTAATTTACTTGGGATTTGCAGTTTCTAAAGAAGGATTGAAAATGGATCCATAGAAATTCCAAGTAATTTGGAACTGGCTTATTCCCAGAAATATATTTGAGGTAAGGAGCTTCCATGGTCTTGCAAGTTTTTATAGAAATTTTATCAAAGGCTTTAGTCTGATTTGTGCATCAATCTTGAAACAATTAAGGAGATCAATTAGTCGTTCAAGTGGACAGAAGCAGTAGATAGAAATTTCAAATTGTTGAGGAATAAAATCATAGAGGAACCAATTTTAGCTTTGCCTGATTTTGAAAAAGTATTTCAAGTTGAAACAGATGCTAGTGGAGTTGCAGTTGGCGTAAATCTGAGCCAGGAACAAAGACCGATAGCGTACTTTAGTGAGAAATTGATGTTGGCATTTTGGCACTGGTGTGGCGCTATGGTACAAGTGTTGTCCTTGATTTAAACTCACGTTGGTGACAGATCTCAGTTTAGGTGCTCAGAATGAAGGAAATCTTGTATACGCAGGTTCACCTTGTCGAAGACGCGTATACACGCACTTTTATGCACAGAAAAGCGTGTACATGGTGGGAAACTTATTTTTGGTCTGTGGTTGTTAGTCCTTGGAATTTGAACCTATGGTTTTGGACCATGGTATCTCGTCAGAAATGTTGACCCCAGGTTTTGGGCCCTTGGTATTGGTTTATTATGGTTTTGGACCGTGGTATTGTGGAAGGGCTAAAACTATAAAAGAGGAAGGAGATCATGTGGCAGAGGATCATCTGATTAATTGAATATCTGATATTGTGCTAGATCTGGAATACTGGTGATTGGGTTATGGTGAAGATGTAGATCTGAATAAAGGAGGACCCTGAGAGCGAGAAGGATAAGGACTATTGATTGATCAAAATCTCAAGGCTTGAACATTGGTATCTTTGTATGATTTTGACCTGTTATATGTGGCGCACTCTTGATCTATAATTCTGGGTTAACTAATGTCTGAATGTTTAAAAGAATAAATTATCCTTTATAGATCTATACGCAGGTTCAGTGAAGTGCAGATGCATATGCACACTTTTTCTGTGAATGAAAGAAGCATATACGCAGGTGGTTGTGGTACAGAAGCGTATACATGAAGATTGATGAATAATGAAGTAGCGTACATACCTTGATTTATGTCCTAGATGCTTCTGTTTTATTGCTGCAGTGTTCTGGGTTCAAAATTGGTGTTTGATTACAGTTACTGTGTTTTGGGTACAGCTGACAGATAAGTGTTTATCTGATTCAGTTTTTGATTAGTGAAAAGGGATTGGTTGATGCAGAAATACTTGATGTTTGATTGATATTACTTGTGGATCCAGTCTGAAAATTAATGAAACGAGGTCCCTGAAAGCAAAGAGAAGGTTGTAGCCTTCTGCAGGTAGGAGCCTGCGTACTAGTATCTCAAGCTAGTACAAGAACTAAGGGGGTTGGAGCTCCCTTCCAGGAAAGCTGGAGAACGAGAGAGAGTTGTAGCTCTCTGCAGGTTGCAGCCTACGTACTGGTAAAGACTGCACCACTGTAAGACATTTTAAAGAGAAGTTTCTAATTAAAAAGAAGATAGAGACAAATTGCAGTAGGGGGTTTTCACCCACATTGGGTTTCCTCCTTATATCTTGTGTTCATGTGTGTGACTGTCTTCTACTCTGTTTCACTGGTTCTAGTACTGTTTATTTGCTTCTGATTCACAGATTAATAACTGACATCTGAAAGATAAATTAAATTATAAGTCTGCTTTATATACGTGGTTTTCCTTATCTGAAGTTGTGTATATACGCGGTTTTTATTAACTGAAGTAGCGTATATTATCTGAAAGTGAAAAAGGAAATATTTGTCTTGATAATGCTGATTCACCCCCCCCTCTCAGTATTATTTCCAACAATTGGTATCAGAGCAGGTCCTTCTGAAGAAGCTTGATCGCTTGAAGGAAGATCTTTCATCATGAGCAACTACGAGAGGGAAGCATCAATCAGGCCACCGATTTTTGATGGGACAAACTTCGTATATTGGAAGGTAAGAGTTACTGCCTATCTTCAATCTCTGGGTACAGAAGTCTGGGACATCATAGAAACAGGGTATACTTTTCCATCGGCTACCCCTACAGATCCAGCTGAGAAGAAGAAATATGAAACAAATGCAAAGGCGGTCAATACTCTTCTAGGATGTCTATCTCAATCAGAATTTGTGAAAGTTATGTAGTTAAAATCAGCAAAAGAAATATGGGACAAGATTGTCCCAAGCTATGAAGGAGATGATCAGGTAAAACGAGCAAACCTTCAAACCCTCAGGATTCAGTATGAAAATCACAAGATGTATAATGATGAAAGTGTGGCTAATTGTTTTCTTTGTGTAGATGAGATTGTTAATTGTATGAAAAACTTGGGAGAAGAAATAAAAGAGGCTATTGTGGTTGAAAAAGTTCTAAGATCTTTGTCACCTAGGTTTGAATCTAAAGTTTCTGCAATAGAAGAAAAGGATAATCTACAAAGTCTTAAAATCTCACAACTACATGGAATTCTTACTGCTTATGAAATGAGGAAAGGAGGTCCATCAGATAGGAGAGAAGCTGCCTTCAAGGCTTCAGGCAAAGGAGAATACTATGAATCAGGACACGTGTCAGAAGAAGAAGAAGAATCAAATTTTGTCAAAAATCTTCAAAGGGGTGTCGGACGATTCCGAGGTAAGTTACCTTTCAAGTGCTTTGCTTGTGGAAGAGTAGGTCACTATGCTGCCAAATGTCCTCATAAGGATAAGATTGACAAGGGAAACGAACCTGTTAGATGGAACAAGAAACAAAATGCAACTAAGAAAAGCTATTACACTCATGAAGATAGTGATGGTCTTTCAAATAGTGACGAAGATGAACGAGGTAATGAATTCTCTATAGCTAGGACTCCTCAGCAAAATGGAGTGGTGGAAAGGATGAACAAAACAGTCCAACAAATGGCTTGTGCTATGCTTCATGAGTCTGGAACTCCCGCAACTTTCTGGGGTGAAGCTGCATACGCTACAGTTGTTATTCTCAAAAAAACAAATGTCCGAGTGAACAACACTCAAACTCCTCATGAGCTCTGGTATGGTGAGACTCCTTCGGTAAAGCATTTCAAAATTTTTGGGAGCAAATGCTATATTAGGAATACTAATGAGCAGCTTGGAAAACTTGAACCTAGAGCAGATGAAGGCATTCTCCTTGGTTATTTTCCTCACAACAAAGCATATAAGTGTTACAATAAAAGACTTGGAAGAATTGTTGACAGCATTGATGTAGTGGTTGATGAAAAAGGATACATCCCTAGGCAATTAAATCATGAAGATATCGATGAGGATGAATACTACTCTCCAAATCAGACAAATGATGAAGAAGAACCTCAAGAGGTACTAGAGGGACAGACAAAGATAGAAGAGAAGACTCCATCCAGGTACGTTTAGAAGAATCATCCAGAATCTCAGATTTTGGGGCAGAAAGAAGCAGGTGTACAAACTAGAAGAACAATTGCAAAAGCCTCAAGCTATTTGGCATTACTCTCCTCCACTGAACCACAAAATGTAAAAGAGGCGTGCAAAGATGAATGCTGGGTCAAGGCAATGGATGAATAACTTGAACATATCGAAAAGAACAACACTTGGGAGTTGGTTCCTAGACCAAAAGATAAGAATGTCATAGGAACAAAATGGATCTTCAAGAACAAGTTGAATGAAAATGGGGAATTTATTAGAAACAAGGCCAGGTTTGTTTGTAAAGGGTATGCTCAACAAGAAGGAATAGACTTTGAAGAAACTTTTGCTCCTGTTGCTAGACTTGAAGCCATTCGAATGTTCCTTGCTCTCTCAAGCTTTCAGAAGTTCAAAGTATTTCAAATGGACGTGAAGTCAGCCTTTCTGAATGGAGACTTAGAAGAAGAAGTATACATCGAGCAACCAGATGGTTTCATCCTTGGGAATGATCCAAATCTTGTATCCAGACTTAAAAGGCTCTCTATGGGCTTAAACAAGCTCCAAGGGCTTGGTACTATCGTTTGGATAAATACCTTCATCAACAAGGTTTTTCAAAAGGATCAGCAGATAGCAATCTCTATATAAAAATTGAAAATAACAAATTGCTAATACTTGTTGTGTATGTATATGATATTATCTTTGGAAGCAATGAAGAAGCTATGAGTCAAAGCTTTGCCTTGGTGATGCAGAAAGAATTCGAAATGTCCTTGCTTGGAGAATTGACATACTTTCTTGGATTGCAAATCCAACAAAATGAAGGCGGTATCTTCTTGTCTCAAACCAAGTACCTCAAGCAGATTCTGAAGAAGTATGGCATGGAAGATTCAAAACCAGTATGTACCCCCATGGTTACAGGATGCAACCTCAGTGAAAATGATGAATTGGAAACAGTGCATCAACCAACCTATAGATCTATGATTGGAAGTCTACTTTATTTGACAGGTACCCAACTAGACATCATGCATGCAGTGGGAATAGTTGGAAGATTTCAGACAAATCCAAAGGAAACTCATCTTCAGGCAGTCAAGATAATCTTCAAGTACCTTCAAGGAACTCAAAACTATGTCTTATGGTACCCTAGAGATACAGATTTCACACTTCATGCTTACACAGATGCAGATTGGGCCGGAAGTGTGGATGAAAGGAAGAGCACAAGTGGTGGTGCATTCTTTATGGGTTCCAGATTAGTATCTTTGTTCAGCAAGAAATAGAGTTCAATTGCTTTATCTACAGCTGAAGCGAAATATGTGGCTGTTGCACCTTGTTGCACTCAACTTCTTTGGATGATACAAACCTTGCAGGATTTTCAAATCACTTGTACTCCACTTGTCTCTATCTTATGTGATAATACAAGTGCAATAAGCATTTCAAAGAATCCTGTCATGCATTCAAAGACCAAGCACATACCTATCAAATATCACTTTCTTCGAGAACAAGTGCTTGAGCAAAAGTCAATTTGGAGTATGTTCCTTCTAAGGAACAAATTGTTGATATCCTCACCAAACCACTGCCCAGGGAAACTTTTGAATATCTAAGACAGAAGCTGGGAGTAGTTGATGCTTCATCCTGCTGTTGAAGCTTGTCTATTTCAAAGAAAAGTTGGTGTACACGAGTTGGATGAGGGGAATCCACGTACATACGTTGATTTATGCAGGTTCAGTCGCATATATGGAGTTCTGAAGAAAATCATCAAGGACAGACTCTGGTTGAAGAAAGTCTGATATGGGTCTTTCAGAGACCATCAGCACAGGTTCAAGGGGAGCAGATAATCTTCTAATAATGCATTGTTGGAATTACCTTAGAAGCTCTTGGTTCTAGTACTCAAGCGGTTTTTGGTTCAGGTGGATCAGCTGCAGAAAGAAGAACAAAAGGGGAACATGGTTGCTGATATATACAGTGATTGTTAGATGCTCATAGTAGTTATTGGTGATTTGCATAGTCTTGATATTTCGTCTCTATGTCATGTATATTTTTTTATCAAGGCCATGTAACGGCCTATTTTGGTTTCCCCACTATGCCTGGGATGATGGACGCAATTGGTTGTCATATGTAAATTTCTGATGTATCCCCACTTGGTTGGGTGGATGATCCCTACTTGGTTGGATGATGGTTGTATGTATTGAGTATTTTGGTGATAGGAAGGTCTTTTATGATGTATAAGTCATGGTGAACACCTTTTTGTAGATCTTGCCTACAGTCAGGGGGAGCATGTTCAGCACAGCAGAGCAGAGATATCAGCATGTACTTAGGGGGAGCACAGCCCTTTGCCCTTGATGACAAAGGGGGAGAATGACTTTGAGGATCTTGGGATTGCCATCAAGTCCAAAGGGGGAGATTGTTGGCATTTTGGCACTGGTGTGGCGCTATGGTACAGGTGTTGTCCTTGATGGCAACTCACGTTGGTGACAGATCTCAGTTCAGGCACTCAGAATTAAGGAAATCTTGTATACACAGGTTCACCTTGCCGAAGACGCGTATACACGCGGGTTATACATTCAAAAGTCGCGTATGCATATACACGCACTTTTATGCACAGAAAAGCACGTACATGGTGGGAAACTTATTTTTGGTCTGTGGTTGTTAGTCCTTGGAATTTGAACCTATGGTTTTGGACCATGGTATCTCGTCAGAAGTGTTGACCCCAGGTTTTGGGCCCTTGGTATTGGTTTATTATGGTTTTGGACCATGGTATTGTGGAAGGGCTAAAACTATAAAAGAGGAAGGAGATCATGTGGCAGAGGATAATCTGATTAATTGAATATCTGATATTGTGCTAGATCTGGAATACTGGTGATTGGGTTATGGTGCAGATCTAGATCTGAATAAAGGAGGAACCTAAGTGCAAGAAGGATAAGGACTATTGATGGATCAAAATCTCAAGGCTTGAACATTGGTATCTCTGTATGATTTGGATCTCTTATATGTGGCGTACTCTTGATCTATAAATCTGGGTTAACTAATTTCTGAATGTTTAAAAGAATAAATTATCCTTTATAGATCTGTATGCAGGTTCAGTGAAGTGCAGGTGCGTATACACACTTTTTCTGTGAATGAAAGTAGCGTATACGTAGGTTGGTTGTGGTACAGAAGCGTATACACGCAGATTGATGAATAGTGAAGTAGCGTACATATCTTTATTTATGTTCTAGCTGCTTTTGTTTTATTGCTGCAGTGTTCTGGGTTCAGAATTGGTGTTTGATTACAGTTACTGTGTTTTGGGTACAGCTGACAGAGAAGTGTTTATCTAATTCAGTTTTTGATTAGTGAAAAATGGTTGGTTGATGTAGAAATACTTGATGTTTGATTGATATTACTTGTGGATCCAGTCTGAAAATTAATGAAACGAGGTCCCTAAAAGCAAAGAGAAGGTTGCAGCCTTCTGCAGGTAGGAGCCTGCGTACTAGTATCTCAAGCTAGTACAAGAACTAAGGGGGTTGGAGCTCCCTTCCAGGAAAGTTGGAGAACGAGAGAGAGTTGTAGCTCTCTGCAGCTTGCAGACTGCGTACTGGTAAAGACTGCACCAGTGCAAGACATTGTAAAGAGAAGTTTCTAATCAAAAAGAAGATAGAGACAAATTGCAGCAGGGGTTTTCACCCACATTGGGTTTCCTCCTTATATCTTGTGTTCATGTGTGTGACTGTCTTCTGCTCTGTTTCACTAGTTCTAGTACTGTTTATTTGTTTTTGATTCACAGATTAATAGCTGACATCTGAAAGATAAATCAAATTGTAAGTCTGCTTTATATACGCGGTTTTCCTTATCTAAAGTTGCGTATATATGTGGTTTTTATTAACTGAAGTAGCGTATATTATCTGAAAGTGAAAAAGGAAATATTTGTCTTGATAATACTGATTCATCACCCCCCCCCCCAACAATTGAATGAAGCAAATAAGAATTATTATTCTTATGATAAAGAGTTTTACACTATTGTACAAGCGTTGAAGAAATGGAGACATTATTTGCTGCCAAAATAATTCATATTGTATTCAGAAAATCATGCCTTACAGTTCATCAATAACTAGTCGAAACTGAACCAAAAACATGCCAAGTGGGTAGAATTTTTGCAAAGCTTTACTTTTGTGATAAAACAAAAGAGTGGTAAGTCAAATAAAGTTGTTGATACATTGAGCAGGGTAAGTTTTATTGTGCAAGAATTCAAAGTGGATGTTCTAGGATTTGAGGAAATGATTGAAATCTACAAAGATGATGGAGATTTCAAAGATATCTATACAACAGTTCAAGACCCAATAGTTCATAACAGAAGTCAGTGGTTGGATTATCTCATTCAAGGAGGCTTATTGTTTAAAACCAACAAATTGTGTATTCCCAAATGTTCTACGAGGGAAAACATAATAAAGGAGAAACATAGTGGATGATTGTCTAGTCACTTTGGACAAGATAAAACCTTTGCTCAAGTGAATTCTTTTTATTGTTGGCCAAAAATACAGACTGATGTTAAGAAATTTGTTGAGAAGTGTAGGATATGTCAGCATGCTAAAGGAAGGAGCCAAAATACAGGATTGTATCAATCATTGCCAATACCAGACTGACCGTGGGATGCAGTTAGCATGGATTTTGTTTTGGGATTACCAAAATCCCTGAGAGGGAAAGATTCCATTTATGTTGTAGTAGATAGATTTTCCAAGATGGCACATTTCATTGCTTGTAGGAAAACTAGTGATGCAACACACATAGCTAATCTATTCTCTTCAAAAATTGTACGATTACATGGGTTACCTGTAAGTATTGTGTCTGATCGAGATACAAAGTTTGTAGGGAATTTCTAGAGAGCTCTTTGGAAGATATTGGGCGCTAACCTTAGTTTTAGTTCAGCATACCATCCTCAAATAGATGGACATACCAAAGTAGTAAACAGGAGCTTGGGAAACATATTGAGAAGCTTAGTGTATCAAAATCCTAAGCAGTGGGATTTAGCACTAGCTCAGGTTGAATTTGCTTATAATGATACTCCAAACTGAAGTACTTGAATGAGTCCATTTCAGATTGTTTTTGGAATGAATCCAAGAGGTGTGTATGAGCTCAGAAATTTGGGTAAACAAGAGACAAGAAGTGCAAAAGATGAAGAGTTTGCAGAACAAATGTAGAGACTACAAGAAGGTGTCAAAGGCAGATTGCAGGAAAGCAACGGAAAATACAAATAGAGGGTAGATATGAAAAGAAAAGAAAAAGAATTCCAAGTAGGAGATTTAGTGATGGTGTATTTGAGAAGAGAAATATTTATTGCTAAAACTTACAATAAACTAGAAATGAAAAAGATAGGACCATGTAGAATTGTAAGAAAGTTTTCAGCTAATGCATATGAAATTGACTTGCTAGAAGGGATGGGAATATCACCTATCTTCAATGTTGCAGATTTGTATCCATACAAAGAGGTGGAGACAGAGATATAGGAGGAAACTATAGGAGATGAAGTTGAAACTGTGAACTGGGAAAAACAAATGCCAAAGACAACTAAGAAAGAAGTGGAAGTTATTTTGGAGAAAAGAGTATCCAAAAACCGGAGGACAGAATTATTTCCAATATCTAGTCAAATGGAAAGGATAGACAGTGGAGGATGCTAGTTGGTTGACAATAGCATAATTGTAGAAGTATGGAGTAAGTCCTAAAGTTTTGAAGGACGATTCTTTTTTCACTGGGAGTTTGATGCAGGAGCATCTGGACATAGCCAATAATGTGTAAATTTGTTCAAATGTTGTGGCTAAACAAGTTAAATTCCATTGACCTGATTGGTCAAAATTCAGTTTTACTGAGAGGGTTGGATCTCTCAAGAAATGAGTTGTATTTCATTATTGTAATAGTTAGAAATTGTCTTGTTTTAGGTTCAAAGATAAGTTGTTAGCATAAGTGTGTAGTAGAGCTAGGAATTAGAGATTTGCTATTAGATTGATTAGAAATAGGGATTGAGTTTTTAGACCCAGAATAGAGTGATATTCGATTGATAAAAAGAAGGGAAAAAATGTAATGAGGAGAGAATAGAGTGGAGCGAGAGAAAGAATTAGTGTGTGTGGATTCCGTTGAAATAGAGGTCTTTTTATATGTTGTAATTGGGCCAAGGCCGAGACTCTGTAACTCTTTTATATTGATAAATTGATGCGTGTGAGGTCATACATCTAGCCTATAGAAATTCCCATTTTGCTTTCATTCTTTGTATTCGAGACAAAGTTGATTATCCCTTTGCTTGTTTATTTTTCATGGTATGAATCGTCAGATTAAAAGAAGACAGAGGCCTTTTATATAAATAACATTGGTTGATGCCACTTTAATCCTAATCATTGGATCGCTAATATCGGATCGGTGAAGTCTATATACATGGTTTTAATTCCGCAAGCAGAAGTCCAGTTTACACTAAGAATCAGTAAAAAACATAGAGCAGATCCGAAATCCAGACTTGAAATATTATAGACGGAGGATTTTAACTTTATCAGGTCCGTGGATCTCAATCGCATCGTAAGTTTGTTTGAAAGGAAGGTGGATCCCAAGTCTTCATGAGTTGCGATTAGCAATTGCTGACATATCACATCAAAGCATTGAGTGGGAGTGACAAGGCCTTAAGCTGGGGGAAGCAGCGATTGTTGATTGTGATCAACGCGATAAATAGCATCGAAACTTTTTAAAAGGGAGAGCATTACATCTGTGATTTACGACTTGCAACTTGCAATGATGTGATTTAATCTGGATCGTCGATTCATTTAGATCGTGATCTTCGGTGAATCGTGAAAATTCTATTTATAAAGAGAAAAAGGCATTGTTTTGGTCATTTCCAAAAGGTAATCTAGTTATAAGAGAAAAGGCAGAGTTATGTAGAAAAGGGAACCACGGGGTGAATGTTGAGATTTATTAATCCATTGTTTCTGCCTGCATCACTACACCCAACTAGTAGAAAATAGATCACGTCCCTACGGTCTATGGGGAGGAGTGGGCACCATTATGGTGACACAACTTAATGAAAATAGCATAGGAAAATGCAGAGCGGATCCACCGAAAATCTAGCCTCACCAACAAGATCAAGATCAATGCTACCATCACAGAAATAGTGCTAAGTTGTAAAACAATGTCAACTATCACAAAAGGATCTATGATCTATAACCCCTAGGGTTTACCACCGAAGAACCCCAAACCCCAAATTTACCGCCTCTACATTTTAATCATTGTGTTCCTTCATGATCGATTAAATTACAGTCTTCACAATTATCTATGATCTATAACCCCTAGGGTTTACCACCAAAGAACCTCAAACCCCAAATTTATCACCTCTACATTTTAATCATTTTCTTCCTTCGTGATCGATTAAATTCCAGTCTACACAGTTATACCATGGCTGTAAAACCTTCTTAATAAGAACAAAAATTTCAATGAGAAAATAGAAGTAGAGGAAGAACTAAAAAATAAAGCAAGAAAATTGAATAGCTAAAAAGAAAAAACAAAGAGTGAAAAATACCTTGGAATCTCAACAATTTAGATTTGGGCAATCACAAGAAGATGGCTAGCAGAATGATGTAAATTAGAGATGCTTATTGATCTAACATGCATGTGTTGCAATAAATCCAATCTGAAACTTTTGTTTGTTTCATATGAGCCCCTGTTCATTGCTTTCCATAATCTAAATGCCAATTTTTACACATAGAATATAACTTGTTATAACAATTTAGTGAAATATTTATTTATACTCCTCTCACTTGCAAAAGAATTTTATTTGAGCCGATTTGGGCACACGAGCCTAAATAGTTTATGATAGGCTAGTGGATTATAATATATTCTGCGTGCGTCTGTTGGGATTTCTAGATTTTTCTACGCATGCCTGCTTCTTCATCCCATAGTACAATTTTAATCTTGGGTACTAGTATTAATCTGAATTGGTTTTAATTCAGATCTCTGTGTGCATCTACTGGGAATTCTAGATCTTTATATAATTTATGTAATGTTTCGTGGATAGCTCTATACATGAGATCTTTTCTGCTAGGAATTCTAGATCTTTTATCCATGCATCTGATCGGCTGCTCTTCGAATTTTTAGAAAAATGCATCTTACGATGCTTCTTCCAAACATTTTGAAGAGTGTTGAATTCGTTATCCATCGCCTCCCTTGCTAATTTGGTCTCCAGATCTGAAAGGCCAACCATATCCATGGAACAGTATGCTTGAAGGTATCCACATGAATTCTGTGGCTCTTTCACAATTCCAGATCTACGGCTCTTCATAGATCTGTGGTTCTTTCAGAATTCTAGATCTGCAGCTCTTCATTGATTGGGCCTTTTCCAGGTAGCCATTGCTAGAATATTGCAAAACGAAAATTTGTGGGAAACTCAAGACAAGCCTGCTGGCTATTATATGAATAGTAGATCTTGTGGCTGCCGTAGATCTGTTGCTCTTCATTGTAACCAAGTCATGATATAGATCTGTGGCTCTTCACTTCTCTTCTCATTGGTTGGGTCTTTTGTTGTTTATAGATCCACGGCTCTTCTTTATAGATCTGTCGCTTTTCCTTTCTATTCTCTTCGACAATCTTCTGTGGCTTTCTCTTGGGAAATTTTTTATATTCAACAGGAGAGCATTCTCGAGATGGCTCCCAGCTTCACGAAAATAGCTGTTGGCTCAGTTCTGTTCGCCTCTAGGGGGAAAGCTCCTACCCATATCGTCAGTGAAGCCCCAGCTCCCACTATCCAGGTGGTCCAGGCCTCACTCGATGAGGTTTTTAAGTTATCTGAAAGTGCCCTAATCTGCCAATTCAATGGTTTTTTGCCGTGGCTGACAGCTCTCCACAGTTAGATCTCGAAGGTATGGAAGCCTCTAATTCCTAATGCAATTAATATCTACCCCTGTGCTAGGGGTTTCTTTATAGTAGAGTTTGAAAACCCTGAAAGCAAATAATGTATTCTAGATTCTGGCCCTTATTTTTGGGAAAAATCAGACCTATTCATGAGGGCATGGAACCCATCATTTGATCCCTCAACAACATTCATAACCTCAACACCCGTTTGGGTGAGATTGCCAAACCTACCCTTGCATCTCTAGAATTTCTCTTCACTAGAAGCCATTGGAAATGCAATTGGGAAATTTTACTGCAGGTGCCTAGAAATAGAGGAATATGGTAGAACCACCTATGCACACATATGTTTGGAAATGGACTTCAATGCTAAATTTCCAGCTGAAATACACCTAACAAGTAAAGACTATGTGTGGAACCAGAAAATCGCTTATGAAAGTGTCCTCTTCAGATGTCGATCCTTCTTCGAGATAGGCCACCTAGCCAAAAATTGCCCAAAAGCCTCTGATAGAAAAAATCACCACAGATCTACATGGTGGGAAGGAGCACAAAAAGAACACTACACTGTCATTAATGAAGAATACTCTCGAGAAAACTCTGAATCACAAGAAATCGGGCAAGAAAGAAAAAACTCTCAAGACAAGTAGGTGGAAAGCCCCGCCCAACAAAAAGTGAACTCGATAACCCCTCAAGCATCAACAGTTATGAGGATTCGAATACCGAACAAAATAAATCTTCATTTAACAACAAAGCAGATCTTCTAGACCAAATTGCTTCTCTGGCTATCTTCAAAAGGACGAACACAATAGATCACGAAGCTAAGACACCAATGTCTCAAGAACCAGAAGAGATGAAGGAGATGCAAGATAAAGAAAGTTGGAAGACCATAGAGAAGAAAAAGAAAGCTACAACACCAATCTTGCCAAGAAATACGAGGAGCCAGACAATTAGAAACTAAGAAAATTATAGGTCCGATAGACCAATTTGGTCTCAGTGGACGTTAACCACCACCATCATCATCAATAAATTATTTACTATCATTTTAGGCACTAAATTTTATTTGTTTACACTTTTCACATTAAATTTTATTTTACCATTAATTTTATTTTACCAAGTTTCCTAAAATTAGATATTAAAATTGATATTCAAATAAAATAAAATGGCTATATTTTTTAATATTAAAAGTTAGTTTTAATTTGCTCCATGGTGTGTATTAGTTGATGATGAAATGGGTTGTTAAGGAATTTTTTATAATGTTATCAGTTTAAACTTAGGTTAGCTTAGTGTAGATGACAACTCAAGTGAAACTATGACTTTAACATGGGAGTTCTAGGGTTTAACTAAGCGACTGAAAGTGGGCAACAGGCACCCATGGAGGCACAGGGATGAGGGAGCTCCACTCCCTCCTACAATAATATTGTAGCAAACAGAGGAAGAGGAGGGAAAAATAACAAACCTCCACAACCCTTGGATGTCAAGATAAAAAAAAACTGAAACTCAGAAGGCAGAAGGCAGCAAAACCCATGCAGATCAAGGGACCCATGAAGAAGACTGTCAGGAGGACAAAGAGGAAGACAAAGGTCAGTGAAAAGAGAACAGAGCCAAGATGGGGCTCTACAAACCCAAGACCATAACTAAACCTTGGGTTATTTTGAATGATCCAACTCTGCAAGCGCACAGGGATCACATGGCAAACTATGCCATCATATGCAAATTTATGGGAATTTGGCCATCACAGAAAGCGTTGTACACCTAGATAAAATCAAACTGGAAACCAAAGGGGGAGTTAAATATACATCTTGGATCCAAAGGTTTTTTACTGTGATGTTTATGAACACAGAAGACAGAGACATGATTTTTGAAGGAGAACCATACTTCTTTGCAGCTGCTAGTGTCTATATGCGGCCATGGATGATGAACTTCATGCCAGAATGAGAAACCTTCACTTCAGTACCGGTATGGATTAGACTATACTCCTTACCTTTAGATTGCTCGATGTCATAGTCTTTAAAAGCTATAGGCAATAAATTAGGTCATTTCTTAAAAATTTCAGAGGCAACTCTACGGGGAAAATATACATCCTATGCCCGTATATGTGTGGAGATGGACCTATCAGCAGCCCTTCCAGATAAGGTAATTCTAGAAGTCTATGATGAGGAATGGTTTCAAACAGTTGACTATGAACATATCCCATTCAGATGTCACAAATTTCATGAGCATGGGCACCTATCCAGAGACTGTCCTCTTAATAGAAGGGAGGAAAACCTAAAATACCAGCAAAGGGAAAGACAATACAGGTTTCACCAAAATAGGAGGAAAAGGAAAAGGAGGGGGAAGGAATACACAAAAGAAACCTATTGCGAATGATAAAAAAACAAAAAGTTACGACAGTTTTGAGATCTTAGGAGAAAAAGAAGCAGATGGAGGGGATCAAGAGAGTACAGAGAATCAAACAACAAGGGGGAAAGGAAAAGATAACAGCATGGAGTTCACTCAAGAACAGAATGAACACACGACAGTCCCTCTGAGTACCATGGAAATAGAAAAATACCAGGAAATGACTCAAAGTGAAAGTGGTATAGAGGATCAAGACTTATAGGAGATCCTGGAAATGGAGAACCTAGAGCTAGAAAAGTTTCTAGAACAAGGAGGAAACCTGGGAATAAACTCCATCCATCGAGAGGATGTGGACAAGGTCCAACATATTTTCCTTAATAAGTCACATCAAATAGCTGCAGGAGTCAAAAGAGGACATGACAACCAGGAAAACAAAGGGACTTCCTCAATAGGATTAATAACAAGAAAACTAACAAAGAATCTAGGCAAGAGGAGGGGAAGAAAAAGACAGAAATAACTACTACTTGAGTGTGGAAAACTCATGATTGACTCAGGAAGGATGAAAGACCTTTCTAGTTACTCCTTTAAAACACCACCTCAATGAAAATTACAACCTCAAACATTAGAGGACTAGGGAGTAGAAGAAAACATAGGAATCTAGGTAAAAGGATCAGAGAGGAAAGACCTGACATAGTATTCATACAGGAAAAAAAATGCTCAGTGGAGAGGATCCACGAAAAACACAAAAAATGGTTAAATAGATATGAATACCTTGAATTTAAGGCAAATAAATCTATTGGTGGCATTCTCACTCTATTGGATCCATAGAAATTTGGTGTGATTGATGCAGAGGCATCTAGACATCACCTTTCTCTGATTTTCCAAACGATGGGTGACAGACAATGTTACATGATCACCAATGTCTATGGTCCGTAGCGAATGGAGGACAAACTTCGACTCCTCACAACACTGGAGGATATGAAGAAGAGACACCCAGCTCTACCCTAGATTCTTGGAGGTGATTTTAACATAACAAAATCACTCATGGAGAAGAAAGGAGGAACTAGAACACTCGGTAGAGACTCAGTTGCCTTCCAAAACTTCATCACCAATATGAAATCGGTTGATATGGAAAAAATCAATGGAATATTAACTTGGAATAACAAAAGAGGGGGCCTTACCCAAGTAGCCTTAAAATTGGACAGATTTATTGTTTCAGAGGAAATTCTCCTCAAGGGAAGTAGCATTACTACACTCACACTACCTTTTGGGGGTTCAGATCACTGGTCTATACAATTGGAAGCTTATCTTTTTGGTAAACCAATGAAAACTCCCTTCAGGTTTGAGAACACTTGGCTCACACACTCAGATTTCCTCACAAACATTGAAAAATGGTGGAAGGAAGAGCTTCACCTTCAAGGTACAAAGATGTTCCTTCTACACTGCAGGCTTGAACACATTAAAGGAAGACTCAAAGAGTGGAATAAGAAGGAATTTGGTAATATCTTCAAAGCTAGGAGATGTGGAAAGGAAACTAAAGGAAATAAACTAGATTCTTATCACAGAAGGCTATACAGATGAAAGGAAAGAGATGGCAGAGTCACTCTAGTAGGAGTGGGACAACAGATGTCTTCAAGAGGAAATATTATGGAGACAGAAATCCAAAGTATAATGGATTAAAGAAGGGGAGAGAAACACCAAATTCTTTCACAGATCCACCATAGCTCGCAGAAACAAAAATAGAATTGTGAAACATACATATCATCATGGAATAGAGAGAAACACTCATGAAGAGATGGAGAAGGTTCTACTCTAGCATATTCAGAAAATTGTTGAGGAAACCTTGGAAGACAGATATTAGTTTACGAAAAGATTCACTCGGTACATTCCTAAATTGGTTACCAGAAAAGATAATTACAAACTCAATAGACCAGTAACAGAGGAAGAAGTTGAAGAAGTCATGAAAGAGATGCAAAATGGGAAATCACTAGGTCTAAATGGCTTTAATGTGGAATTTTTCAAATCTTGTTGGAGGATAGTGAAACAGGACATCCTGGAGGTAGTGGAAGACTCTCGAAGATTTAAGACAATCTTAAAAGTGCTCAATGAATATTTCATAGCCTTAATCCCAAAACAGGAAAAGGCCACCTCTCCAGACAGATTTAGACCTATAGCATTATGCAATGTGATATACAAAATTATATCCAAAGTCATTGCTAACTGTTTCAAACCACTCCTCCCAACCCTAGTGCCAGAGGAGCAAATGGGCTTTGTGGAAGGAAGACAAATTCTAGATAATATAATTCAAGCACATGAAATGGTTCATTCACTTATTACCACCAAACAGGTAGGAATGATAATGCAGCTGGACATAGCTAAGGCATATGACAAACTTAGCTGGTCATACATAAGAGAAATATTAAAATCCTACGGCTTTCATTACAATTGGATTAAATGGGTTATGGCGCTAGTTACCACCGCCAGCTGTTCAATTCTTCTCAATGGCTCTCCTTCCAAAACCTTCAAGCCTTCTAGAGGTCTCAGGCAAGGAGATCCTGTTTCTCCTTTCCTTTTCATTCTAATGATGGAAGGGTTAGGCAGAGAAATCAGTGCTGCTAAGGAGGAAGGGAGAATTCAGGGTCTGAGTCTCACTCATGGTGGGGACACGGTGACACATCAGCAATTTGTGGATGATACTATGCTTCAAGGCACACCCACTGTCAAGGAAGCCAAAGCATTCAAACATATTTTGAGTGAGTTTGCTAGGGAAGTAGGCACAGAGGTTAATCTTACTAAATCAAATATTTTCTTTTTCAATACTAATATATCAATACAAATAAATCTTTCCAAAATTTTGGGCTTTCATAGGGAGGCACTGCCTGCGAAGTACCTAGGAGTTCCTCTCACTGACAAAGCGCTACACAAGGATATATGGGAGCCTGTTCTTAATAAGCTAAAAGGTAAGATTAGAAAATGGATAAATAGGGCACTAAATTTAGCAGGGAGATTGATTCTCACTAAGGCTATCCTCCAAAGTATCCTTATCTATATGCTATCTACCATTCCAGCACCAACTAGTGTAATTACCGTTATAAGAAACATTCAGAGAGACTTTCTTTGGGGGAAAGGTGAAGAATAGAAGAAATGGGCCCTAGTGGCATGGGACAGAATATGCAAACCTAAGTCCCATGGTGGCTTGGGTCTTCATGAACCAGGAATTCTTAACAGAGTTCTTGGTGCCAAAATCTGGTGGAGATGGCTAAAAGAAATAAAATCCCCCTAGGAAAAACTTTGGAAGAAAACATATGCTATAGAATGGTAGCAGAAGAATCTAATCAGAATGACAGGACAAGTAAAAGGTTCTGCAATTTGGAATAGGGCATGGGAGAACAGGGCCCTAGTCCAAAATCATTGTTTTTGGGAGATCAGAAATGGAAACTTGGCTTAGTTCTCGGAGGATAATTGGTAGCAAGAGGATAATCTCCGAAGTGAAGAATTAGTAGACATTCACACCGATACCATCAACAAAGGATTAACGTCGGTAAGTGACTATCGGGACCAATCAAGGAACAATGAGAAATGGAGAACATGGAAACTTCTAGATTACAGTGGAATGGATATGCTGCATACTCAAGCTATAGCCCTTAAAGGTCTTTTAGACAAGATACAAATCTTAAACTCAAACTTGAATGATTGACTAACATGGGGAAAGAACAAGGGAGGTCTCTTCAACCTTAAGGAAGCCAAAAAGATAGACTCGGGGCTTAACCTTCCAAACACTAATAAGATGTGGAAATAAATCTGGGAAAACCCCCATTGGATGAAAGTCAAACTGTTCAAGTGGTTGGTTCAACAGGGCAAGATTTTGACATGGGATAACCTAAGAAAAAGAGGATTTGTTGGCCCATCAAGATGTCACTTATGTAGACAACAGGAAGAAACTACAAATCATCTCTTGAATAGGTGCACTTTCACTACAATACTTTGGAATTGGGTTGGAGAAGTCTTCGAGCAGACAAACAGAAATGTAAATGAAATCATTACTACTTTGAAGAATTGGCGGAATTTTTTTTCGGAGAATGAGATCATTAACTCCACCTAGATGCTGACCCTAGGATTCATAATCTAGAATGTCTGGAAGGAGTGCAACAACAGGATTTTCAAGGGGAAAGTGAGTCCGGTGAGAAGCATCCTTAAGCTAATCCTTAAACAACTCAAAGAGACTGTTCATATCCTGGGAGGTGCAGCTACTGGAAAACCAATAGGACAAAGAGAGGCCAGAATTTTGGAGAAGTTAGAGCTTAAGGTTCATCCCCCTCAGGGTTCTATGCAGATCAACAAAAATACCTTAGCAAAAAAGTCTTCATGGCAACCCACTTCACATGGCTTTTTAAAATTTAACATAGATCAGGCCTCAAAAGGGAATCCAAGAGAAGCAGGATATGGAGGGGTCTTGAGGGATGAGGAAGGAAACATATAAGTCATCTTCCACAGTTATCTAGGAAAAGCAACCAAGAATATGGCTAAGCTCATAGTAATGGAATCATGCTTGGAAATACTGCTCAAGTACAACATTCACAATGTCATCATCGAGGCTGACTTGGAATTAGTCATTAACTCAGTGAAGAGGATAAATGCTGGCACTTCTCCAGAGAAAATCTGAGAACACTAGCGGCTTTTGAAAGTCTACCAAAGAATCCAAGCACACCTAAGAATGTTGAGAACTCTTAGGTTGGTGCATGTTCACAGGGAAGCCAATAAAGTTACGGGCTAGCTTGCCAATGAAGGGGTATGAAACAATCATATCGACTTGTACTACTGGTGGGAGGAGATAACGGATGACAGGTTTAAAGAGGGATGATCATCCAGGGCCCTCAGCGATTGACAACAGTATCAGGAAAAATCAAGAGACAAAATTTTACTCTGGGAAAATGATGGATAAGTTCACTTCAGATGGCCTATCAGCAGAGATGCACAGTAGGTTATCGAGACAGAAGATAATTTTTCACAAGAGGAATGTTTCCACAAAAGATGAAGATGTAAATGGAAGAAATCATTGGGGTCAAAACTACCTGGAACCTGTAACCCAGGAGAAGTTTTCCCTAAAGACAAGTGATACCATTCAGAAGGCAACGTGTGGATATGGTTGGACAGTGATTACCACCTTGATCACTGGGTTTTTCATGAGCAGTTGTGGGGTCTGTTTTGGTCTGTAGCCATCAAATCTAGAGAGGGCAGATCAACGGGCACATTTTGGTGTGCAGGTTGGTGGGGATGACAGAATAAAACCACTAATGGTTTACCACCTTCATCGGGCGCCATCAAAACCAAAGATGGTTTTAAAGAAAAGCCAACGATTCCACTCAGGAATCAACAGGTGGTGGAGGTCCGATAAAGAAAACTGCCTACATCCCATGGTATTCAGCAGGCTTTTTAAGCCGCACGATATGGACTCCAACCATTGGATCAAAAGGAACAGATCAACGGTCAGCGTTGATCATGCAACTTTAAGGTTTTTAGTGTGCAGGTGTGTGGTCCGATTTGATCTGTGGTCGTCGGATTTGGAGAGGGAAGATCAACTGCCACCTTTTGGTGTGCATGTTGGTGGGGTCGAAAAGATAAAACCACTAATGGTTTCCAACCTTCATTGGGTGCCTTCCAAACCAAAGACGATTTTAAGGAAAAGCTAGTGACTCCATTCATGAAGCAACACGTGGTGGAGGACCGAAAAAGAAAACCACCTTCATCATGAGGTATTCAGTGGGCCTTTTAGGCCACGCGATATGGACTCCAGCCATTGGATTAGGAAAAGAAGATCAATGGTCAGCGTTGATCGGGAAACTTTAGGGTTTCTTGGTGACTTTGCCCTTGCGTGGGTCGTTTCTTGACTGTCGGATTGTTTGAAGACTGTTGTTCGATCGGTTTTGGGGAGCGGACCTTGGATCCACTAGCCCGTTCTTGGTTCCATGGAAATCTAGGCCCTATCTCTGTCTAATTTTTGGAATATTTTGTTGGGAACATTGCGTTTTTTCACTCCCCTTTGAGGGAGTTTGTGCCTCGGGGTATTTTTTGTAACATGTGTAAAATATTTTGTTACCTAAGTTAATAGAAGGATTGTCTCTTGCTTAAGAAAAAAAAATAGATTAGCTTAGTGTACCACGTGTGAGGTCATGTGGTTATACTTGGAGGTGATTGTGTTAAAATTGATTTTTAAATAAAATAAAATGGCTATATTTTTTAATATTAAAAGTTAGTTTTAATTTGCTCCATGGTGTGGATTAGTTGATGATGGAATGGGTTATTAAGGCATTTTTTACAATGTTATTGGTTTAAACTTAGATTAGCTTAGTGTACCACGTGTGAGGTAATGTGGGTATACTTGGAGGTGATTGTGGTAGTGGATCTAATCGATCAATATTAAGTACAAGCTCGCTATAGTTGTCTATTTTGTCATATTCAAAAAATAACAATAATAATAATAATATTATCTTTTCAATCAAAATTAGATGTTATTAAAATCTCATGATTTTATTGGAGGTAGTTTAGGTGATGGCAATAAGGTAAACTAATTTTCTTGTAAGCATTTTCTAAATTGTGTCATCACTCAAACACTCTCATAAAAAAAAAAAAAAAATCTTAACCCCACCTAGAATGCCTAAAAGACAACTCTCAAGCAAGCCACCTAATGTCACATTGGTGGATTCTCTCACTCTTTAGACTACACTGAAGGATATCCTTGTCTAAGGGGGGAATCCATAAAGATCGAGCCAAGCTAGGTCATTGAGTAATGAAGGAAAGTTCCTTAACAAAGGCTAGTGATTTGACACCACTCACTCTCAAAGTAAAATGTTAGGGATGCGAATAGTCAAATAAACCATGAATTATGAACAATTTTTTAATGATTTTAATTAGAAAACTATGCTTATTCATGCAACGAAATTATACTTGAAAAATGAAAAATAAGACTTGCTCAATTAACCATATAACATGAGATGCCAGTGAAGCATATATACAATGGCACAATAAAAAAAGAAAAGGAATCATAAATTGTGTCTATACAAGTAAGGAATTAGATCATTCATTCATCATATTCATTAGCAATGGAGATTGAGATTTTGTTATCATCATCAAGAGACCATTCCATGATTAAGAGATCATACACCAATAGTATTAACTATGTTTAAGACGTCAAAGAGTTATGTGTTTGCAATGAAAAGGAAATATTCAAACTTTTCATTTTTACTAAGGACAATGAAGACAACAAAGTTGAATGTTGACCACTTACACATTTGTAACATTCAAATGTCATCCATTTATCATCAATTTATCACCATTTATAGTTGGGTAGTTTGTAAATGTAGAATTGTGACCCAAATGATGTATTTGTAACATTCCAAAGTGTGTAATTACAACTAATGAACCATGAGCAATACCATTAGCGTGTGAACACATTAACCACTATGTATTTAGAACAAATTTCCATTAATACTAGAGATCAATGTAACTTTTTAAGCATCGTTGAACAATAAGAAATTCCATATCATGTCAACATCAAATATTTAAGAATTGCGTACAATGTCTAAATTGTGTGTAGAGTGCACCAATAATGGCACTATTTGGCTTCAATCCCTATCTTGTTAATGTGTGTTAAGTTGTGACATTTCAAATTA